>JAQFZH010001203.1:0-23214 GCA_034695485.1 Entomobrya nivalis
TGTATGTATTTGTCATCATTCATTTGTCTATGCGTTATGTGTTCCTCAGTTTTTCATTAACGATCTAGTGATAATTCAATTAATTTGAAAGGTTGTTCAAGGTGAAGGCCACGTTCTTCAATGTATAGTATCATCGACTGTTGCATTCGAAAGGCTCTCTATCGGAACCCATATATCGCCGCTTCCATCGGCAAGGCTAAGCCCATTTTCGTCTACGATGGAGAAAGAGTCATCACAGCCCACATATTTAGCGTCGTCGTCTTCGTCAATACTTAACACTGTTTGTGAGTCCGTATGTACCGTCACAGTATGTTCGCCTTTACGAAGTCTAATTACATTATCTTCATTATCACTACTTCCATCATCATCACCACAAAACACATTTCCACTGTCCACACTGCCATTGTCGTTATCTAGAAGGGTATTATTGTTTCCATCATCAGTTCCCTTTCGTACTTGCGAACTTTCCTGCTTTTTGGTGAATGGGAACCCATCCTTGTCTTTGTCATTCCTGCTGTTAAGCTCTGCAAATTTTATCACAAGATCTCGTTGAACCTCATGCGACTGCGATTCATTATTATTGTCTTCAAGTGAAAAGTCCGGAGGTTTAAATCTGAAATAGTAAGTTGGAAAGGTATTCTAACTTTATTTTCACTATTCAAAATTAATTATGATGACTGTACAGCAAGGTAGAATGTTATTTACACGGGGTATTCTGCTCCACATAGTTGCAAAATACAATTTTGGAATGGTCCCATGTCGAATGGACTATTCCCTTTGTATTTTTTGGAAACGTATTCATAAGTGGATAACCCTTTGGATACCAAAAACAAGTGAAAGCACAACAATCCAACTACAGGCACGAATATTAGCACTGCAGCTACTGAAACGGTCAGGCTGTTGGGCATACAAGAAAAAAATTGAAAAATATTCATTTAAACTCACTAAATTAGAATAATGTAACAATTAAAGAGCATTAGAAAGCGTAAATACTCACTCACGCTATGGCTTTATGAGCATTCCAATCCGAAAAGAAATCTCCAGGTTGTTTTAAGAGATAGTATACACACATACATGTGCTTACAATTATATGACTTGTCAAGCAACACAGAAAACCAAAGAAAAATCTATAATTACGCCTCCCAATACAATTGTTTACCCAAGGGCAGTGATGGTCAAAGTGCTGTAATAAAATATATGGTTATCATTCATTGAGATTTTAAAACCAATATTTTGGAAAAAGTAAAAAAAAAAATTACATCGACACAGTGGTCGCATTGACTGCAGTGAGTTGTTCTTGGCATTCGATAGTATCTACAAGTTCTACAATGTTTCAAGTGGATTTCCACCCCATTTACTTTTATCAAAGAAGGTTGTGTCTTCAGGTAACGATTATCTGGAGCTATTTTGACAGAGATGTATAATGAATGTTTTGATGAAATTGACACATTTTTTTATGAGAACCAATATATTGAATATATTGACAGCTTACCTTTAGGCAAATATCCTGGATTCATCCATGATGCATGAGAAAAATTAACTATTGTGGCTATAAATGTAAGAATCAGCAGGATTATAATAGAAAGCCACACTTCCAACGGATAGTATTCGACGTACCACGGACATCTTTAAAAGTATCGCAGTAATTATTTTTAATTCAAAATATATGATTGATAAGAATGACAATGAGTAATTAATGAGCAAGAAATCATACACGAAAATCGCTTCAAGAGTTGTACAGATCAAAAAGATAAAAATAACGGCTAACGACGGTAATCTGGATTCGGAACATTTCCAGTCATCTTCATGGCTCTCAGTTTGTCTAGATGCTGTAGTTGCAACTGCAACTTTGCTCGTACTTTGATTCTTTACCATTGTCTCACTTTGACTGTCGTGGAAAGCTTATCATAGCTTACCTAATTTTATTTTGAAATACGGTGAATTAGAAAAATAAACTTGCACGCTTTCTAATGACTTTTCAAGCAATTCTACCAGCGACCTATGTATTTCATGTCAGATATCCGATTGAATACGACTAATGACTTACATGTTATGAAGCTGAAACGAAACGATCGATGAGAAGCTAACCTATTTGCATTGTGGAAATCCTTGGTGATCTATAAGGAGTGCTTTCGCTTATGATTTCAATAAAGTATTGTTTTGGGTCAGGTCAGACAAACACAACATTGGTATTCTGAGAACAAAGTTTTGCTATCCTTTATTCATTGAATCATTTGCCATTCATAAACATTCTGAAACCATTTTCGACGAATTAATTTAAATGCAATACAACCAATGACACAAAACATATTATTTACACTCATGCGCTTAAGAATTTTGGTTATTGGTGTTTCCCTATTTGTAATTTTCCGTTGGCAAATCATTATTTCTAGTTGCCTGTCGGTTTTTACGCTCTCCTTGCCATGACACAGCCAACTTGCGCTTCTTCGATGATTTCCTCTCTTTTGATCGTTTTTTACCACCGTTATCATTATCATCATCTGCCTGTTTGGCCAGTTTATCACTGCTGAAAGTGAAGCCCAGTTGCATATCACTTGAGAGTTGCTTTGCATTCTGACCAGAAATTCCTTTGTTTTGATCTATATTGTTGAGGGACGCACTTCTCAACAAATTCTGACTGTTTGTTGCAGATCCAAGCTCATCGGCATTGTCCGCTGCTGCTTTTATAGCATCCTCTCGTTTCTTCTTTTTGTAGGCTCTGATGTGGCTGTAGATGAGAAAAATCTCATAAATCCGGAAAGGTATGACGGCAAGTGACGCCATCAGTACAGTGTTGGTTAAATAGATTATTGCCAGAATCAAGTGGGCAAGGCACATCGAAAATAGCAGAGACATTGCAGCACGCAGACTTTTCCAGCTTCTCTAGATAAATGAAATTAAAAATACAAAATTAGTGCACAGCATTGCATTGTTTAACATATTTTAATATTTTAGATTAGTTCCTGGTAAACTTACGTAAACTGTCCCAAGTGGCATTAGAAATGAAACAATCAGTCCAACCAAACATGTTGCCAATAGTCCAACAAACCCAACTCCTGTAAATACCATAAAACTTAAACTATATGTTTGCATGTTTATCGGTGTGTGGAAGCATACCTACCTAACTTAACTTACTGTTTTTCTGCAAAAATAAAACCTCATCAAGTTTCTCATCATATTCTTTTGCCTTTTGTTCTGTATTACTTTCCAGTTCATAGAAATTACAAGCTCCTTGAATGAAAGAAATTCCGTACACTAACGCAAGCAAATTTCCTATCTACAAAAAAATATCGCATTATTATTGGACCAATAAGAGCAAAGGTGTACTATGTAACAATTTTCAAGACATTTAACTAACCAATTCAGCTATTGATGAACAAGTAATCAGACAGGATACTTTGGCTGTGCCCTTAAGGCGACACGTAAGTGACAACGCTTTTACTCTGCGAGTACCATCGGCAGGAGCATCACCGTTATTCTGACCGCCTCTATTGAAAAGTGACCAGCCTCTTCGCCGTGCTTGACCGTTATTATTGTCATTTAGAGCTTCGGAATCCGATATCATTGAGATTGTATCATCTACATCGTTTTGACCACCACTTATTTCAGAATCTGCCATGACAGACGCTTGCGAATTGATCATGGTCTTCACTCGTGGGCATGGGTTGGAATGTGAAAACTATTCACGAATTTGGCATGTCGAAATGTTAGTGATAATTTAAAACAGTCATGTGTAAATATAAGAAATTATGTTACTATTTTTCCCGAAATTATTTTTGAATTATTTTTCATTGGTACAACTCAACATTCCACAATATTATTGCCATGAGCCCATTCGTTGGCCAGTAAGGAGATGGTAAGGAGTATCCATAACAAGTGTATTAGGTATAGAATTCCACTATTATTGCGAATTCAGTTACCACCACCCTCCCCGAAGGACACACTTGCTTGGTGCTAGATGTTGGATAAATAACCCAGAGCTATTTCGATGACCTTGACCTTGATCTAAAAGCAATTTAATCGTAAGAATTTATCTGGAAATAATTATAGCCGTATTATGATGGAACATTCACCGCCATGATGCCAAAAGTCACTTTTAGGCTAGTTGATTTTAAAATCAGTTACACGCACAGTGTGTACTGAATATTGGAGTGACTGAAGTACGCTTAAAGACATGACCAGCAATCATAATTATTTGCTTGTTTTAGCAATCATTTATCATTAAGTGTGATATATGCTGAGTCATGCATTCCTCTTTCTATAAATAATTTTAAGTACTTGTGCGTAGATCGTGTGCGATTAAAGAAGGTGAATCCTGAAAAGATATTTCAACTCCCCTCAGTGTAATATGGTACGAAGTTGATTTTTCATATAGCCATATAAGGTCAAACTGGCATTGCTCAATCTGTACTGCGTATCAACAACCGGATAATGCACAAGGAATCACGGATACGTTATATTATTTGTTTGATATCACAATTCATTATATCGGCTACAAATAAAATTACTTCCTTCATCCTTCCCTTTTCTTTGTTAGCCCATGGTATTTTTCGAATAATTTTTGCGACCCTTTGAAACACGAAAGCCCAACAGATTTGAGGTACAACTTAATAAAATTAGCATGATTTTGTGATATAAAAGTTTTAACTGAAAAACTTATTACTGTTATATAACATGATACTTTACTTTTATATAAAGTGGCTGGGTTTGGAATCGTGTACATACATTAAATTTAATACGAGTTTAAACTTCAAATCTTGAAAGTAAAGTGGCCAGGGGCCAACAAGTTACAGCGTTTCTTTATAATAGACAGACATAAACAAAGCACCCCAAAGTGTGTCTCCAAATCCGTCAAGACGCAAATAACCATATAACTATCCTTCTGTTTACACAATATGCCAAACATGTCTGGCAACAATTATGCTGAATTACAAACCAAGTCGCAAAGTTATATACAATTCAACTAAAAAGTACCAAAAGAGAATGATTTAAAAATTGTACGCTTACGCTCATATATACAAGTTAATTCAAAGAAAACTTTTCATCGTACATCGTATTTTTAATACACATATTTAATACATACGATATATTTAGTTCCCCTCCTTAAAAAAGAGAGGTAGGTCATTAGCAGTTTAGGTGATGTGCTAGAAATTTTTAAGTGAGCTATGTTCCCCGTTCACCATTGATTCTCAACTGATTTGAAGTAAACAAAGATGAGATCGTGTGTGTGCATTAATTATAGCTAAGCACTTAAACGAATCATACGCACTATGAATATATCATCATTACAGTACAATTAGTAATATCTTCATTAATCATTACATTGCTTTAAATACCACCTCAAGACATTTTAAAACTACCAACAAAACTTGACTCGGGACCTTAACTCAAGCCCTTGTCTATTTTATTTGTTAAATACATACCGAAGTCAAAGATCAAAACCGCATTACAATCAAATTTCAATGAAATAATATTAGCTATAAAGTGCAAACATGTATAAAAGTGAGGAAAATAATAATTTTATAATTCCATTCACATATATATTACATAATTATCAGTAGCAGTGTCAGTGTTACATCAAAACGAAATACTATTTACTTTAATAATAACCTTCCTAAAAAAAATTCTCTTATGAACGAATCTGTCTTTGCCACTGCCAGACTTATCAACAATAGACATGCGCGTCTTAAGAAGTAATCACATAATATGTAGGTAATCATGATCAGCGTACCCATTCTGCCTGCCTTCTCATTTACCCTCTATATCGCACAATGCATGCAATATTATAATTCACAGTAATCTTCCACAATGAAGTTTGCTTTAGACTATGGTAGGATTTTGTTAAGCATCATAACCATCACTTAACAATAGTTTACAGCATAATATTCCCTACTTAATAAAACTGTTATCCATAATACACGCATGTGCGAAAGCCGTAAAGATAAAATACACATATATTAATGACTTCTCCTTCAGTTTCATTGTGACGAACTTCAAATATTACACACATTATCTCCCCTTAACTCT
The DNA here is from genome assembly GCA_034695485.1 of Entomobrya nivalis. Taxonomy (NCBI): domain Eukaryota; kingdom Metazoa; phylum Arthropoda; class Collembola; order Entomobryomorpha; family Entomobryidae; genus Entomobrya; species Entomobrya nivalis. Next base: position 6,028 of record JAQFZH010001203.1, read on the forward strand.
AACTGGTAGTTCCTTTTGAGATTTATAATTTACTCCTAACTAACTGAAACCACATTATAAGCTTAAATCTTGAGGCAAAGGTGTTTTAAGTAGTGTTTTTTTAAAGATTTAATACGCATTGAATTATGTTTTACTTCATGTTTTGTGATAGTAGTGACTTACCTGCATCAACTTGCATACTACCTTAGTAGCTCAGTCGTAGCATGCAGCTAGAGTGCATAAAAATATTCCACAAATAAGGAATGAACAAGAACAAGCCATGAACATTTTGTTTTTTGGACACGTTTCAAAACAAAAGTGTAACCAAATCATCAAATTCAGCATTTTTATACAAATATTAATTGGAAGCAAAAATTATCTTTATAAATCATTATATACATATATGTATTGTTGTATAACTGCCGGTGTAAGAATTAATACTCATACTATTACTCATTGACTAAAAGTCAATGGAGTATGGTTTTAAAATAACGTGTGTGTTCAGGTTCGTCTGGCTGCTGTTTTGCCATTAACTATATTTACTAAAACACTAAAATCTAGATTCAAGATTTATGTATACAGATCTGCATGCATCATATTTTTTATGTTTGCGATTACATATACTAGAGTAAGCATAACATATATAATTGTAATTTAAAAATTAAATAATATAACAATGATTCTTTCACTCTAGTTGAACGATCTAAATACCTACTAAATTTGAAATAAATCTACAGAGATGCATAAAAGTGTATTTTGAAGCAAGTTTGTGCGTAATGTACTTATACATGCGCATACTCTGTGCTGAGCAGTGAACACTTTGGTTAAAGAAAGATTTATACTTAGTACTCATCAGTCGCTCACCATCCGTGACCTGGTGAAGCTGAAAGTGAAACCTTTCGTTTTCATTTTCATAAACCATTAACAATATTAAAAGAGTCTAAATTATAATTATTCCACGTTTTATTACCGCTAGTGGTTCATTACATTACAATGTATAACATGGGCATAACAATTTACAAGAAAACATGAAACGTTTCCACTTTTTTAATATTGATATCAAAATTATGTGAAATGAGTGATTAATGAGTATTATACAAGACCAATGGGTGCAGACAAACCTACTAAAACAAGTTGTAATATAACAAAGGTTTAACGTTCTATCGTTGGGACGTTAGTCTACTTTTGACTTTTGAATTTATTTTTAAAATGTGCGTGATGAGTGCTACAAGGTCTTTTGAATAGTGTGCCTTGTGACTGGCTCTGAGCTTTTTACGCACTACACTTCGGATAATAACGGTGTGTAGTGGTGTACCAGTGTCTTTGTTTGTCGGTGATGCATATTACGTTCATGATCACAAAAACGATTTCCTGTACCCTGGATTTTCGTAATGTTGCATTTGGCTGACTCTAACTGCCTTGCAAAATGGCTTATCGTGATACTTCTGAAAACAACGAAGCTGTGATTGTTTAATAAATTAACCTAATTCCAAATGTGCCTAATATAAAAAAAAGTTCCAGATTCATGAAGTGTTGGTTCGACAGATAGTGATTTTTTTATGACGCCCACAATATTTAGCAAATTTTCCAACATGCCTATGATGATTGTGTGTGACAAACTGGCCTATATTCCAGGCCAGATTGTCACTGGTCATGTGGTCATCATTTGCAAATCTCCGCAAAAAGTGAAAGGTATCAAGTAAGAATTATCTGTAGATTAAGTTTCAGAAGCTCCTTCAACGCAAAACTAATATAGATTAATGTATTACAGGCCTAACTATGAGATTCATAGGAAGATCCAGTAAACTTCTCGGAGAGGTTGAGGGTACAAAGCGGTACAAAAAAGAAGTCTATTTTGATGAAAAAATGGACGTTTTTGGGCATGGTAAACTGGTGACAAGATTTATAGGTTTATACTTACATATCATACATTACATATAGGTATCCATGCTTGAGTTATTGATATTTTTAGACGGTTCAAATATGCAACTTCGTGTTGGAGAAACATTGTATCCTTTTACGTTTCCGCTGCCACCTGGACTTCCATCTTCCTTCGAATGGCCAGACGGCAACGTTTTATACTTTGTGGAAGCAAAGTTGACGCGTGCCAGTTGGAAAGATAAAAGAGTTAGTTCACGTATTCAGGTTGAGGGTGTTTACGATCTAAATATGGAGCCTTCAGTTCTGACCCCAATTGAAGTAAAACGCCAAAAATATGTCAAGCATTTGCTTACAAAATCGGGGCCATACGGATTCACTTTCAAGTGCAACCGCAGTGGTTTTGTAAAGGGTCATTCATTGCCGTTTTCTGTTGAGATTAGAAATCTTTCTAAGGTGGACTCCAGAAAATTACGGGTGTCACTATTGCAGGTAGGTTGGACGAAGGTGTCATTTTAATAAGCATGACATATGACTTTCAATCTGTGACTCTGATTTGTAACATATTTTTTATCTCAGGAAGTAAAGCCTGAAGGTGGTAAATCTATAGCTACTCTTGTTGAACAAATGAAAGGTCCACCGGTAACGGCTGGAGAAGTTGTTACATGGGAAGCACGATTGAAAATCCCTGGAGGAATTCCTCCATCAAACCTTGGCAATGTATTGAGCTACCCGGTTGTAATTCATGTGTACTACTTTTTGCATGTAAGATATACATATACAGAAATATTTTACCTATCTTTCAAAACATGAAACAAAGCATGCTAGAAAATGATAATGATCTTATAAAAAAATGATAATGATCTTATAAAAAAATGATAATGATCTTATAAAAAAATGATTTTAACAAAACAGATCCAACTGAGTCTTAGAAACTGCAGAGAGGAGCCTATTTGCATAAAAATTCCAGTTACTGTTGGCACGATTGCCTACAATCGGAGAGCTTTATCAGTGCATTCATTAGACGATGCCAACTCCTACCTTCCTTATACCAGTAACGGTCATCGTGTGGACTGTCCCATGAGCCAACTAATTCTTCCTAGTGCAGCCATTTCTACATCCCAATTTAGTCCCCATCTTGTTTCAATGAATACAGCAAGCAGTTTTACTCATACGCAAGTAACTCGAGGTCACAGTGTAGTACCCCATACATTAGCCTCATGTAGTCCACCAGTTCAAATTCTACCAGTTCGCCAATATGAGTACTACTTTGAGTATGAAGACGGTAATGGGTCAACAAGAAGTGTTACCACAAGAGGAGATCCTTTACTTCAGCGAAGAAGACATCAAAGCAGTGCCGGGCATGGGAATGCACGTAGACGATACTTTGTACCACCAGCAAATTTCAATTCTGCAACAGAATCGCGTAAGTTTTTCTTTACTTTTGTTTGTGTGCGTACTTAATGTGCGTGTTAATTAGCATGGAATAATTAAGTTTTTTAAATATACATTATATTTTAGCACCACCATCGTACGAGGAAATATTTACTCGCGAGCGCATTAGTGAAGCACCAGGAAGTTTTATCAATTCCAATGTCAATAGTATACAAAATTCCATTTCAACTGGAGAGGCAGCGATTCACAAAACAAGGCTTTCGACGCAACTCTCCTCTTCATCGTCCAGTGAGGATGATGATGACGATGATGATCATGAGGAGGACACAGCTTTGATCTTACCATCAGAAAACGACAGCAACAATAGTGGCAGCAGTAGTAACAGCAGAGATAGTGACACGCCAGTGAATACAGATTCAGAGAATGATGATGACGATGATGAAGACACTTGTAGTACCGTTAGCGCAAATGAAGAGTTTTTAAGTTGTGGAAGCAGTAGTAGTTTTGAAGAGTTGAAGTTTCGTGAATTGCAAAATGCTGCTAATGACTTGCAATTATTAGAAGCGAAAAGAGAAGAAGAAGATGCCGAGCTTAACAATGATTGTAGCCAACAACGAAACACGCAGTCGTATCAACGATATGCTAATAACAACAATCGACCTTGCCCATTCGGAAAAGTCGGCTTGATTCATAAAAGCAAAAGTATTAGCAATGTTACTAATGTCAGAGATGTTAAATAACTGTAAATCAAAGATTAATCGTGTTTGACCACTAGTGCGTCTTTATCTAAATGCGTAATATATGAAAGTGACAACACGTTTAATGTTCGATTGATACAAAGTGTCATCATATGTGGAAATAGTGATAATGAAGTTGGTAATTCAACTTATTACAATAGATTTGAAGGATCGATTGAAAATATAATTTCTTGGTCAGGTTCAAGATTAGTGACAGTCGACAATGAATATTCATGAATGTGTGCGATGGAATATTAATTCATAGAAAACCTTGCTTATTTTGGTCTTCCTTATTGTTATTGGCTATTATTATATTTTATTTATGAATTTATGAATGACAGAGAATATTTGCTTAAAATTATTGATGAACATGTTATTGAATAGGGATCGGTTTGACATTTTAAACTATATTGTTTTAAAGCATAGCTGTACCAATTTGCTACATAATTTGTTTCTGGCAATTAATGTAATCATTATTATGGCAAGGTCCATTCCAGGTGCTTAAAATAAATATTTAGTTAATCATAACTAATCGTTCAATATCCTTTTTTACCTTGCTATATGTCACTTCATTACTTCATGCTTCAGGCAGTTCATGTAATTCAAATGTAAAAAAGTTTTAATAGTTATGAATCTTTTATGCCAACGTCATGAGTTGCAAAATGCATAACTTCTTTCACAGTCATTTAAATTTGAAAGATGGGAGGCAAAGATATAATAATTGATTTATGGTAATAGTAATAATCAAAGTACAAAGGAATTAAAAGGAAAGTCTGGTTTATTTTTTGTGTTAAATCAAGGTGTTGCACTTTTAAACTAAAAAAAACTTTTAGATATGTTTAGATGATCTCTAATTATCTGTTTACAATGAATCAGAAGATCAATTGAACTTTTAAGGTGCTTACAGAAAATTTGCACGCACCCTAGTTTTGAAAGTGCAAGTTGAACATTGCAATAATTTTTGTTGCATTGTTAAATTTTAAGTATGAATATGCACTCAACAATCACAACCGGCACTCCTACAACATAATAACATTAAAAGACACCCTTTGCAACAAGTCTGTTGTGTACTTTGCCTAAACTTTCGCTTTCAAGTGGCATGTTTTGCTGCTTGAATTATGTACAAAAGTACACGTATAAATTTAAAAATACGAACGAATTTCATCATTTCAAAAAAACAATAAATACATAATACTGCATTATATTATCAATTATAATTTGATAGTTTATTAATGATGAGAGTTTATTTAAAATTTACGACCATAAAATATCATGTCTAAAGGTATGTGTAATCTTAAACTAAAGGTCAAAGTGCCTCACTGCAACATCTTGAAGATTAGGTGGTAATTTTACAAAACTGCAAATCGAATCAGTACAAAGTATTAATTTTATTGTTTTTGGAGTATTTTTAAAAGTGGGATAATTTGGTATTATGTAAGCGGATATGGCACTGAAACTGAAACAACGTACAATACAATAATGAACATAATACGTCCATAAAAGATATAGATTTAAACCCATTACAAGTCTAGGTGCTACGCATCAAATACGACATAAATGACAAGGCTTGGATTTTTATTCCTAAGTTAAATTCTGAATATAAACTCATAATTATAATATAATGATACTGAGTACCACCAAAAATCCTTTTCTAATTATCAAATCAAATAAAATGCAAGTTTTGCTATAAGCAAACAGGATGGGGATTTTTTTTTGTAAAGACACCAACATAATGAATTAGAAAAATTACAGGAAGGAAACATATTTCGTAATGGAGTAAATCATTTAGGTAGAATTAGATAAAGCTTTTTGATGTATGTTGTGCGTGCTTGTTGCGAAAGCCAATTTTTATATCTAATTTGGTGTAATTAGAGCGCGAGCATGTCATTAACCAAGTCGAATATTTTAATACCCTTGTCATCTACTCAATGTACGTAATAATTAACACAAAGGATGTTTGCTTAGATTACACTACACACATCATCATAATCATTGTTACGATATGGTGCCATGTTTTATGATGACAAGTAGTAAGTACTATTCTGCAACTGCTGACAAGTATGACAGCGTCTGAAGTTTAAATATTTTATCAAAAAAGCCGTCAAAGGTCCAAGGTAACGAAGCTGTAATAAACACCATTTCAAGAAAACCATGTTACGCGTACGGAGTATTTTCGAACACTATTATTATGCCATGTCACATTTCATTGACTCAATGGTAAATCCTAACACTTTCATTGAGCATCATACATGTATTTTTTGCTGGTAAGGCATGGGTAAACGTTTATCTTCACATCTGAAATCGAAAATCCCCAAGCCCGCCCCCAAAAAAGTTACGAAACCAAAAGGCAAGAGGTATCCTCTGCTCCTTGAATCCTTAATGCTTCAGCGAATAAAAAAAGAGTATCAAGCTAATAAAGACACTGACACCACGAAGGAAGCAATCGAATTTCAAAAGGGAGGAAGACGTAATGAAGAATTTCAACTACTTGAAACCAATAAGTCAGTAGCCAAGAAAGAGGAATCTGAGTCGCTGCAACAGCTTTTACTAGAGCATGTTTTGCATTTACATGATCACTTTGAAAATGCCTTCGCCAACAACTCGAAAAGCAACGAGAAGTCAACTGCCTGTAATACAGAGTGTTACGACGAAGATGACACAACCGTTACACAAGATAAAGAAACTATGAAAATTACCGACTTCCCAATTTTGGTAAATTTGACCCATATTTATTTGTAGCTGATAAGTTAAAGTGCTTTTTCGTATGCATTGCATACCCATCATCATGATCATCATCAATCTTTGATTCTTAATATTTTATACAGGTTGTGCAAAGACTGTTGGACTTTCTAAACCCTTTCGCAATTCTTGCATTACGAGCCACATGCAAGGCCACCAAGGCATGGATTGACTATAACGACTACATTTTGCGAGATTTTGAAGTAAGAATAGAGCCTGAGCTTTGCAAGTACCCACATGACCATGAGCCTCCCCACCAATCACCTTGGTCGAACTTTGTAATACCTTATGTTCATCTTAACTCACAATTCATATACGACACGATTGACAACCATGCAGATAATATCTGGAGTCTGGAAATATATTCCCCGAAAACTTTATGCAGCGTGAACAATTATCCAAGCAATCATCCTCGTCGCCTCTTTGACATTGTGGCACGTTGCCAGCACTTAGAATCTCTGAAAATTTGCAGATTCGACACACTTACATTTCTTCCCGAAGGAAATGAATGTTTTCAATTTCTCCGCGTTCTTTCTATTGACCGAATTCAATGGATGAATATTTCCGATTTTCCATTGTTTGAAGAGTTTATAATGAAATGTCCGCTTCTTGAATATCTCAAGGTTCCAGAGTATGAAATATTGGGCAGCCTCGCTTTTGTTTTCTTTGATCAAAATGCATCCCCGGATAAGGAGCACTTGATACGTCCTTTGATTAGGTATATGGATCATTACAGACATTCTCCAGAAAGTAATCCACGTTGGAGAAAGTGCAAATTGTACATTGATGTAGTGGAATTTGAGGATTTCAAGCTTTGCTCTTCCGAACTATTTTATGAGCTCTCAAGAAAATGTCTGGAATGTAATGCTGTTCTAATGAACGTTTATTTTGTTCCCCGTGACGCTGTTCTCAGGGATGAACAAAACATTGTCGAGTCATTTGCGTCAATGTTTGGTTTCATCAAAATTGACTTTCACGCAGAACTGTGGAAGAATCTAGAAGTGATGGAATGTTGGATCGAAGACTTCCCTGATGACTTGGACCTAACCATACGTCAATTCGAATTTCTGAAAACTGTTTCAAAAATCAAATCATTAAGATCCCTAACGATAAGAATGTCTGTTGATGATCCAGATATTTGTTCTGGTGCTTTGGAAGCATGCATCGGTCAAACTTACCCTCAGATTAAAAAGCTGATTTTAAGACGACATCAAGTTGTTCCGGATACCTTTGTAAGAATACCAATCGGATTTGGAAATGCTTTCTGTGATCTCAAATTTTTATACTTTCAAGAGCTGGATGCTCGAAATGAAGATTTTGAAGCTTTATGGCCTAGCCTAACTAATTTAGAGGAGCTTTATGTTTATAAATGCCCGTATTTGACACAGGAAGCTTTTATTGGTTCGAATGATAAGGAAGAAGAAGCGTCTGTGCTAAAATTGACAAGTAAAATAAATTGCATACAATTATTACGATTTCATATTTCCAATACAAATTGTAGTAACTGGTTTTAAAAATATCATTTAGAGCTCCAAATACTTGTTGTATTTCTTTATGAGGGAATCGGGGGATTTAACGATGATTTTTTGTACAAAGGGCTGAGACAGATGAGGTTGAAGGGTTTTGCTCTGAGGGGGGCAGCTGGTGTTGAGGTTTGTGAATAGTGTAGACCGATTCCAATTCCAAGATTCAAAATAAAACAATGTATGTATCATTCATGATTTTCATGTTTATTTTATAGTTTACAGACAGAGGGATGCTATCTCTACTAAACAGCCCTTTTCATGATACGATTGAAGATTTCGAAGCACCATCGTCATGTTTCAGACCAGCACTCTCTTCAAACTACTGGAACTTTTACATTGCACTTCCAAAGAAGGAACTACGGAGAAACCGCATTTGGCTCTCCTGTTCGGTGCTATTGAATTCTTTAAGTTCAAGGAAGCATCCATACGATTTTAAGAGGAAATGTTTAGGAATTTAAAAGAATATTTCAAAAAAACTGCCAAAAAAGTATACCATAAGTCATCTATCATGCAAATAAAACAAACGTAAATCATAAATGCGTAATTATGATTTTTTATTCTTAGTTAGTATGAAATAATTTGTTTTAATATATTCTTCTTGGGTATTCATCATCATCAATGAAATTATCAGCAACTAAAGGTTTCCAGAATTTTATCCTGTCATCGTTGCTGTATCCATTCATAATACGACGAATCATATTATAGACAACTTGGTTTTGTGAGCCAAGTTTTGTTGCTTCATCATGAAAAAATAATATAAAAATATTATAAAAGTACTCTAAAAGTAAAATGCAATATGAAGTTTAATATATTTAACAATATACCGAATAGGGGGCCGGTATAACCGTGCAAATCCCAGCATTGAAACAAAGTTATAGTGTCAACTCTTGATTGTTTGACTTGTGGAAACAGCACGATCATGTTGTTGGCGTCGGCCATTTCTATATACCCACTGCATTTGATATACTCCATGCCATCATTCTGACTAAATACAATAGTTGTAAGTCATTTTCAGATTCGAGAATGCATTAAATACACAAGTTTTTGTAATGAGCCGTTTGAAGTTTTCAAAAACAATATGCGTTACGCACATTGAGTGTCGGCATCCATGGAAGGCAACATGTAAACTACAAACTGAAGAATTAGATCGACACTGCCTTGGTATGTAGAGTACTGCTTCAGGATGCATTGAAACATTAAGGTCAAATGGGAAGAGAAACTCGGACTGGTCGACAAGCGTTAATCCCTTGTGATCTTGCTTATCTCGACAAGACGACACTGAATAAAAACCAGTATACATCATCATTTAAAAAACTTGAAAGATTGTATTTCATAAACTGACAATCAACTAATCAACCTTGGGGCTCATTGAGTGTTCCTCCATAAATGTAGTTGAGACCTTCAAAAACCGCCGAAAAGTCGCATTTAGAACAGCCCACACCCACCGTTCCATAAATACAATGAATTCCACAATGCTTTGTTGGCTTCAAAATATATTTTCAAATAAGTATACAATTTCCTCATCGTCAAAATTAATTATTTTCATTAATGAAATACTCATGAAAGACTCACCACTGCATGATTAGAATCAGATTGATGGAATTTGACATTCTCGCTAAAATGTTTGAAGAACTCGTATGCATGCACTCCATTATCTAGCATTGTTTAAATATTAATTGATTACCTCAATAACCTGCTTTCATTATCTCCGTTTTGTTTGATGCACGACTCTTACCGACATGTATAATTACGTCCCGACTGCCATGATGTAGATAATGCTTCTTCTCTTTCAAGTTTTCTAATGGATCAATTAATCCATCCAACGCGTATTCCTTTGCCTTTTCCACGGACTCTGAAATGTTTCGCCTACCACGCAAACATGGCACTAGTCTTACGATGCCTCCACCACCACAGTGATATTGCACTAATCAATAATAAGGTTTTTTACAGTCAACTACCCATTTATTAATTATATATTTTTAGTCAATATTTGTGTACCAACTCGTTGAAAATACTGCGATTCCGTCGATAAGATGCGAGTGACTTAAATAAAACTGAGTTGCAGCAACAGCTCCTGAACTGTGTCCAGATACGCTTATTCTGTGACTACCCAAATGGATTTGTCCTGAAAGCAAAAAATGATTATTTGAATACGGAACTCTGGAAATAATTTAGACAAGTGAAATAGATTAACTTACGCATGCGACTCCCTGCGTGTACTAGTGTCATGAAAGCACTCAGGAAAGTAAAGCATATCAATGCTAATAATTTGGCTGTGAATTTCATTGCAGTTTAAATTGACAACTTGATTTATGGGAAACTTTTTACAAAAATTCGAAATATTACTTTTTATCGAAAACTTGGACGCATATGTAGTGTTGAGCTGGATCAGAATGCGTCAAAAAATGAAAGTGAATTGCTTAATGTATTATAATAATGAATTATTTAAATAGACTTAGGTTGTTAGGTTTAGGTAGGTATAAAGTATGGTGGTGGTGGTAGTAGTGGTAGTGTACCAGTTAGCATCAAAACTTCGTGCTACAGTTGCACTTATAAAAGGATTGTTTAACATTATATTCTCATTTACCTTATTACAGACTGACATATTAACCCTTAGATCAAGAGATAAACAAAAATAGCATGGCCTTTTTGATGGTAGATAGTAATTTTTCTCATTTTCTGATCCAATTTAGGTGAACTAAAATAATTTACCTGGATCAATTGATAAATATGCGTGGTTCTCTGCTCACCTCACAGCAAGAGTCCAAAATTATTAAAAGATTCCAGTTCAATTTTTTGTTATTATATTTCTACTGCATTAAATAATTATCTTTCTGCAATGCTCTATTAAGGAAAAAGTAAGGTCATGGAAGGACAGCGACAATTATTGAAAGCTTGATGATAATGATTGTGAAATTAGCTAGATGACTGACTGTTTGTATTGGACATTTTTTTTAGGAATAATAGCATTGTTCTATTAATCCCATCATATCATTCTGTATAATCGAAAAGCTATGCCTGTCAGTTGTCAGTGTAGTGCCGTATTTTGCTGTGGGATCAATAACTTTTCTGAATTTGCTGTTATGGTTCAAAGCTCTATTTAAGCTAGTGAAATAACAATATTGATATTGATGTAACTTGAATAATTAACTTTTCTAGCACAAATGCACAAGTGGCAAAACAGATTCCACTTGAAAATACCAATGCGCTCCCCTGAAGTTTGTACATTGTTAATGGCTCCGGTTTGTTACCATTATTGTCATTGTTTGGAATAGAAGATGGGGCGTCGCATCCACGTGTAGCTTCATTTAGAGCCCCTTCTTTCATCCTTTTCAGGCGCATGCTAATTTTATCCCTGGAATACATTTCCGATAAAAGTCCAGTATCAAATGCTCTTTGCACTATACCATTAATCCGGGGTAGCAATGGTTCATTCTTTTGTGTTATGTAACTGACTGCTATAACGAAGAGTTCGTCACTAGACAGAAAAAACGGATGGTTACCACCACTGTCTGCATATCGAGTTCCAATTATGAAGTCCATTGAAATTTCCCATGAAACGCAAGAGGAATCTTTACCCAATGTATTTTGTAAGCAACCCTGGTCATCGCGGTCCACTTCCTTTTCCATTTTAGTATATAGTTTTCGTAGAACTTTGAATGGAGAATTTTTGAAAATTTGCTGGCCAAGCCCAGTTTTAAATGATTTAGGAGCACCTAGCTTAAAGTGTGATGTAGACATGTCACGAAATGTCCTTGGAATAATTTCCATTTCTGGAAAGGCGAGTAAGGATGTCAACTTGGAAGTATATGCTGTACTTACAATAAGCACGAAAATAAGCCAGGAAATAAAAACGAATTTAGATGATTCCAACTTGGGGTTTTTCATTGACTGACTCACTGCAGATTTGAAAAGATTAAAGAAAACGTTTCCAATATTAACAGGAGGGTACTTAAAACGATAGTCAAATTTGTTGTTAAACTTTTGCACAAATTGTCGACAGTTTTTATCATAAAAACGATCGCTATTCCACATGACAAGAGTTGCTATAAAAATGCAAATTAATATGCCCACCCACATGTCACACGTGAAAGATTTATAAATTGCTTTCCAAGTCAGAAATTTTTCCGGTTTTCTTGTCACGAAAATTATGGATGTGTATCTGATTGCTGAACCCCAGCCAACATGGGAAAACCTTCCATAGCTGCGACTTACAACCATTCCTAAATCAGCCCTCCCATCAATTACGTCCCCCATACACCCAATCCACGTGCCATTACTTAGTTGATAGCCAGAATTTCCATCTGAAACTACTCCAAAGCCATTGCACACAAATATTTCGTATGAAGTGTTCAAAAGCCGTCGGACTTCTTGATGAATCATTGACACTACTCCTCGGGCGTCATGATATTTATCAGAGTTTGGAGTTTTGTCAACTTGAAATGAGGGAAAGTATCGATTTGTGGCTGCTACTCGAAGAGGATTTCCGTTTAAATCTGATGTAAAGTCCAAAAACACATTCTTACTGAGCAGAGAGGTAGTTCCAAATGTAAAGTCTCCTAATTTTCTTATTCCGCCTTGGAAAAGATCAGACGTTAAAACTGTTACTGTTTTATCATCAGCACTTGTTATCACAACTTTGTACCTGAGCTTTCTAGTAATTTGGCTTTGCAAAGTGGCTTGTGCGGTTTTAATGCGTTCCGTAATTAATATAAAGTAGTCTTCATTTCCCTTTAAAAAAGAAGTTTCAGATATGAGAAGGTTCAAAAATTTGTCGACAAAATAACTGTACTCTTGTTCATCCTCCGGAACAAAGACAGAGACTAGCTTACATTTTGGGGACTTTTGGAGCAAATGTGTGATTTTTAGTTTAGTCAAAGAGTTGAAATTCATTACAAGCTTTGAGTTTTCGGTACAACTCTGCAAAAAGTGGTTACTGGCAGTTTGCACTGAATTAGTTTGAAAATTAAGAAACATTAATTCACATCGTGGGAACTGATCTGCCACTATTTTTGAAGCTAAATTTAACTGCATGTACACCTTTGTTGATTCAAATAAAGAAAGGAGCCTATTTTTGTCTGGAAGTGAAATCACTTCATGACAAGTTTGTGCTAGGAAGCACATAAATATCACAATATTAACCCACTTCATTTTATATTATGATGCTCGCCCACCCTAAACTTTCAACTTACTGCGGAAATAATTTGTAAAATAGTCTGTACTATCAATCCCTACAAAAATTTCTTTATCCATGTCAAACATGAAAATTTTAAGACCTTTCACTTCCTAGTCTAGACAATTATTATTGTTTTGTTTCAAGTAATTTCGATTTATATTCATCATTAAAAGTAAAGAAAATGTCTTATACGTTGGAGCTTTTAAGTTCAATTTTCACACTGTTCTAAACGCCAAACCTCGAGTGTGAAGAACGCGTGCTTTAGGGTATGCAAACGTTACCTGTCATATGTATGTACACAACAACTTAAAAGTTAAAACTCTGCCTTTTCATACATTGCTTGCTCATCACGAAATTTGGTAATTCTGATAAAAACCAGTAAAAAAAATAAAAATAATAACGCAAAAACGTTCTAAGCTTCTCAACTAACCTTCCCCTAATCTATGAATTCGCCTCTTTGCAAAACAATTAAGTTAAAATCTTAAATCAGATGGCATGCATCAAATGCCATGAAAATTAATGATCGATAATCGTCAACGTCAACCTAACTATTGCATTAAATTAAAAGGAAATACACGTGTTACAATTCCAATAGCCAATTTAGAGTATGCATATCACTTTTATTCCTCTATTCCTCTATGCCCATTAAGGGTTAACGGTTCCATACTTCTTTTATATTGAATTTAGTTATTATTAGATTATATTATGACGCATTGCCTATTTAGTTTACCACTACTCTTTTACACAAAGTCGAATATTATATAGCAAAACAAAATTAACTTGAAATTGACTATCTTTCCATACGTGTGTAATAAAACCGCAGATAAAACGTTCGTAATAAAGAGGATATATCCAATTAAAAATAAGCACCCAACTTAACTTGTGCAATGCACCAGACTTGATATTGATATTAATGTTCACAAGAGTTGGTAAAAGAGGAATGTTTTTCATATGCTTAGCACCATCAAACCATTTTCAAAATTCAAAATAATACATCTTTTTTGAGGCACCAAGCATACAAATTGTAATCACAATATGACAACAGTCTGCGAAATTTTAATTATTCAAATAGCTATCTTTTAGATGTTTGGTAGACGATACTAGAAACTGTTAAAAATAAATAATAAACAAAATACAATATTTGCACTTTAAAAATCATTGTCTGATTAAATACCCAAAGATTACACAACTGACGACTGTTCCTGTACGGGGGACAGTAAAATACAATACACCAACCGAAATAGACTTTGAATTTCTAACTCGTACAATTAAATTATTAAATAGCTTACTTTATGATAATCAACGCGACATATATGTACAATTCATATATATGTTTTACATCAAAAAAGATTTATTAATTATAATGGTGACTGAATACGACAGTGAAGAAGATTCTATTTACAAATTATTATTCCTAATCGCGGTACACTTTAGTTTTTTTAGCACAATTACAAAACCTAAATCTGACTTTGTCATTATTAAGTTAGCAGGAAATCTAACTGTATAGTCATCTTTTTAACCCCAATTCCTTGGAATATCAGTTGGGCATTTTGAGTAATATACCTAGGATCAGCGTTTCTGGAAACTTCTAATTTTACAGTGCCTACGTATACGTCTGAGCATAGTGTCCAGAAATGTGGTTCTTGTACGGACAAAACCCCTTCCAGTTGCATAAGTCTTTGGTAACATTGAGGGAGTTGGTTGTCCAATGCATAAGGTATCCGTTGCATCAACACCGAAGTATTTTCTGAATATAGAAAAACATAGATTCATTTTTCATTTATTCCGATTCATATTTGAGAAATATAAAATATACAGTACACTTAAATGCAAACCTTTGATTAAGTCTAAAACGGAAAGGCAAATCAGCAATGCAATACAAATCGAGCATATCGGATCAGCAATGTACCATTCAAACGCCCACATCAATCCGGCACTAATTATGACACCCACAGAGCCCAAAGTGTCGGCCAAAATGTGCAGAAACACTCCTCTCATTATCTGAGAATTTTGTCCAGTTTGCCCACCGGAATCGTGGGAATGGAAATGATTGGCCCCATTGTGCGAGTGACCATGGTTGGAATCATGTCCTCCAAGGAAATTATGATCATCATGTGCATGTCCACCACCACCCCCACCGTGACTATGTCCATGGCCTCCTCCACCTCCATGACTATGCCCGTGTGCTCCTCCATGTTGGAAAACGTATATTCCAACCAAATTCACAATCAATCCGAGTACACTAACTACAAATAGGCGCTCATGCTTCACTTCAGGTGGTTCCAACAATCGCTCCACAGCTTCACTCAGGATGAAGAATGAGATAAATATTAGGAAAAGACCGTTCAAAAACCCAGCAAGTACTTCCGCCCGGACAAATCCATACGTAAATTGATCTGTTGATCTCCATTTTGCAATCACCTGATGAGAACAGTTAACATACATAAATATTACTCCGATGATAATGGTTGTATTATAATTATTTTTGATATATTTGCGATCTCTTAATTTTATGAGTACTAGAGGACTTACCGAAGCAATTAATCCAGCTACAAGGCCAGTGCAATCAAAGAACATATGAAAACTGTCGGAAATGAGTCCTAAACTGTTAGTCCATATCCCATAGAATAATTCAACGAATGCGAAGCCTAAGTTTAGTATCAAAAAGAAAAATAAGTTCCTTGAGTCCCTATCACTGATAATTAACCGCATCCAACTAAATCCTTTTTCTATAAGTCTCAGTCCGGACTTGCCGCTGTAAGGTTTATCATCACAGTCCTTTTTCGTTAGAGGAAGCATCATAGTCAACTTTTAATTTTTGGTTTAAAAAATAATTTGTGCTCCTCTCCTCCTCGCTACACGAGAAGCAAGTAAACCTGA
This sequence comes from Entomobrya nivalis, assembly GCA_034695485.1. Taxonomy (NCBI): domain Eukaryota; kingdom Metazoa; phylum Arthropoda; class Collembola; order Entomobryomorpha; family Entomobryidae; genus Entomobrya; species Entomobrya nivalis. The sequence goes on from JAQFZH010001203.1 coordinate 22,338, forward strand.
ATTTATTTCAGTTTCGCTTCCTATCCTATCGTAATAATTGAAGTACCGGAACCGGACTAATCAACAATAATGTATACTCAGTGTGCTTCCAAACATAATTGTTATAAAAATAAATAACCTACAATACTGAACTTTACATGCATATTTACTCATTAATCAATTTTGTATTGATTTTTTTTATAAATAAAAATGCACGAGAAAAAAATACTGAAAAAATGATTGTCATGTCATTATGATTTTTTTGTAAAAACACCGTCTTGTTTTAGTGCACTACAAAAATGGAATGACGAAATGTGCTAAAACTTTAACCTAATAACTAGCTAGCTATTTGGCTATTAAAAATAGTATTTCAAATTTTAACTGCACTTAAATTAACGGCGTCCGCAACTCCAAACACAACCAAGTTTGACAGCTTTTATTATGGTTCAGCTTGCAAGTATCCGTTTTTGAATTTCGCTCTGTCTGCTTTCTTGATGTTTGCGCTAGGTGCACATGTTGAAGGGTAGGTAGCCGGGTCCAAAAGCACAGACAGACAAGCCAATGGGTACAAATGATACACATGTAAAGCAAAGAGAAATGAATGACGTGGTCGTTGTTCTTCGTAGTATGCCAACATTGCCAACACTGAGAAAAGGCAGAAAGAACGAGCAGCTGGATTGGCAGCTGTTGACTTTGTTCATGTTAGTTGCGCAAAGCAAAGCGTGCACCGTTGATGGTCTTGCTTGCGGCTTGCATTTTATTGCTATGAATCGCATAAAAATCATCAAGATTCTGACGCGTCAGTCACTTGATGTGCTTAAAATCATGTTTGATTTTAAGAATCCTGCGCGCGAAATTTGAATTTGATGATTTTAAGCAAACATAAATTCAGCATCGT
>JAQFZH010001204.1:0-23203 GCA_034695485.1 Entomobrya nivalis
CAGGGTTTTATTTATTTTTTATTACAATTACTTATATTAGTTACCATAGCAACGAATTACCAGGTAAAATATAAATTTAATTTAAAATTAGAACTCGATTTATTTTTATTTATTTTTAAAACTAATTAGTTCGTAATTTTTTTCTAAAGGTAAATTGTGACGATGCTTATGACACTTCAAACAGAGTACTTCCGGTGGACGCTGAGCACCAACACAAAATTTCCAAACCATTAGACGCCGTTTGCACGCAGACGATTAGGGATAACCTTGTTAAGGTAACCAATAGCAATTATATATATTTAAATCTCAGGTTACCCCAATTTTTGAAGAAAAAACCCGCCAGTTTTTAAAATTCAAATTGCCCCAAAAGCACTATTCTATTTTAAATTTAGTGCCAGGTTTTCAAGTTCAAATTACCACCAAAATGAATACTTTATTTTAAATTTAGCGCCAGTTTAAAAAATTCAAATTATCCCCCAAATGTATAATTTCAAATTTCCCGGGAATTTTTCAAGTTCAAATGCCCCAATAATGTATATTATATTTTAAATTTAGCGCCAGTTTATTTTTAATTCGAATTATCTCACAAAAATATATATTTATTTTGAATTTTCCCACCAGTTTTTAAAACGCTACCCAAACCCACCTCGACCCCCCCGGAAACCCCGGCAGGACGACGACGGTGACGATGGCGACGAAGACGGTATCGCTGGCATAATTGGAAATCTCCAGGAAGGCAACGGCGCCCTATCAACTTTGCAAATGTTGCCTTCCGTCCTCCCCCAAATCGTTTCAACATTTTCTATGTTGAGCGCATCTGTGAACCAGGGGCTAAATGGAACAGATACCCCAACTCTTCCAAGTTTCCTCGCAAAGCAGGGAATGGAAGCCATCAGATTCTTCCAAGCTTTGGCCGCTGGTGCCAGTGGCGGTGGTTCCAGTGCACCCAGCCGTTTGCCACCATCTGAGGTCCATCACATTCAAAGAATACCTGGCAGTGATCCCATACCCATGAGGAAACCCCGACCTGGTCAAGTTTCAGAGCCGTACCCAGGGACGGTCCCTGGTGGGGTAGGGCCCTTGCAAGGAAACCGACAGCCGAGTCAACAGCAACAGCCCCAATATGCGGGTATGGATAATTATGATTATACTGATGAAGATATAAAGCAGTATTTACAGCCCACACTTCCACCACTAGTGAGGCCCGGTGGTCAGGGTGGGGGTCATCAGTGGGGAAATTTCCAGAATCAGGCGCCAAATTACAATAATCAATTTCAACAGCAGCAGGCAGGCGGCCAAACTGATCCAAATGCAAATAGTGGCGGAGATGCTAACGAAAAGAAAAGCAGTTTATGGCAGATTTACAAAACATTTAGACAGAGACCCGGGGAACTTGGGGGCCTCACTGATTTCCAGCTTGCCCATCCCGAGGCATTTTCAAATGAGTTGTTGCAATCAATTAGCATGGCAATTTCAAGTATAAGAGGTCAAATGGGTGCTATGGCGGCCCAAGGTCAAGGACAGGGGCAAGGGCCCACATCAGGTGCGCCCCTGAATATTCCCACAGAAAAAGCCCCAACTGAAATATTAAAGGAAATATTTCGCCCCTCGGAACTCTCAAAAGAGAGCGTACTTCCCCCTCCACCGCCCCCACCTCAACCTGAACCAGTGGCGCCCCCTTCACCGCAAAATACCCTTGCCTCAATATTTGGAGGCCTTAAAAGGCCCACCTTATCTGTATACAAGCCAAGTGGATCAATAAGCGGTGTGGCAGTAGACTTAACAAATCTGGCAATAAATGCTGATCAAAACGTGAAAACCGAAAGACCCCCACAAAAGATAACAGAACAAGAGGCGCCATCTACCTCCGGTGAAGAGGAACCAACAACACATGCCCCTCAAGCAGAAGTGGCTGTGCCTCCCTCTGGTGCCGAATTAGGTAGACCCTTGAACCCAGGAGGTACTTATATTGGTACCGGGACCCTAGATAGTTTGAAGGCTCAACAACATACAGCCTTACTTGTAAATGCCCTGGGGCCAACACGCCCACCAACCACACCTTCTCCTCTATTCCATCTACCGGGAGACACCACAAGTAATTTACACGATACCGCCCAAAGCATTCAGAGTGTTGGGCCCCAACTTCCTCCAAATGACAGGAATAAAGGCTTCAATAATAAACAGCCTTATACGCCCGTATTAAATGGGATCCTTTTAGAGGCCCCAAGACTCACCCCTGCACCTCCCTCACTTTATCAAAAGAGACCATCTGACTTATATTTAAATACGGAGAGCCCATACCAGGCCGTACAGGGTGATGGGTCCGGACCTGTTCAAAAACCGGAATTTGCGTTCCAAGTTACAAATAAGGAGAGATTGCCATCTAATTTCCATGGGCCTGATCCAACGACAAGGAGAAGTCCAACTTTGGTTGCTGCAATTCCCAGTAAATTTGAGTATGAACAGCAGCAGCATCATCAAATTCAGGAAGGGGATGGGGTAGCTCCACAAAATTTATTCGCTAAGCCAACCGATGCCGTGCCAGAGTCGGATGTGGAAAGTAGCTATGTCCAGAGGCCTTCTGCACAGCAACAAGCTGTTAATGAGCCAGCCCCTCCATCCCCATCCCCGCCCCCGCAATATACTCCCCAGCAACTTCAGGCACAAAAATTACTGCAACAGCTTATCTTACTTCAGCGTGTGCTTCAGAGGCAACAGCAAATGAAACTTCAACAGCAACAGCTTCAACAGCAAGCTGCAACAGAGGGCGCTACTTCCCCTCCTCCAACTACTATTCCACCCACGCCTCCTCCACCACCCCCGCAGCAACAACAGCAATTTCTTGAACCGGCTCAAGGGCAACAATCTCCACCCCTGCAAACTAAGCAGGTTTCCTCGTCCATTGCTAATGGATTAGCGGGTGTTTTGATAAACAATAATTTTCCTCCGGGGTCTGCTCTCTTGGTGCCAAATAAGCTGAATACAGTCAATGCGCAAAATAGTGTAGCTCCAGCACCACCTTCTCCACAGCAACAACAATATCAGCAGCAAAATCAAAATTTCCATCAACAACAGCAGCCCAATCAGTTGCAACCTCAACAGCAATTTCAACCGTTTCCCCAACAACAGCAAAATCAACCCTTCCAACCTCAAAATCAATATCAACAACAACAACAAAATCAACCCTTTCCACAACAGCAGCAAAACCAACATTTTTTCCAGCAACAACAAAATATTCTACCGTCTCAACAATTTCAACCCATCCAACAACAGCAGCAAAACCAGCCCTATCTTCAACAGCAACAAAATGAGCCGTTTCCACAGCAACAGCAAAATCAACCCCTTCCCCAATACCAACAAAATCAGCCATTAGCTCAACAACAGTTTCAACCCCTTCAACAATATCAGCAAAATATACCTCCACAACAGCAACCAAGTCAACCCTATGCTCAACAGCAACAAAACCAACCCTTTCCACAGCAACAGAATCAACCCCTTCCCCAACAACAGCCAAATCAATCTCTTCCCCAACAACAGCAAGGACCACCCCCACAACAGCAGCAAAATCAGCCCCTTCCCCAGCAGCAACAGAATGAACCACTTGCCCAAAAGGAGCAAAGTACACCAACGCCACCACCCCAAACTACAACACCACCTTCTCCACCACCCCCGCCACAAAATCTACCCCCATTCTCAAGTCAAGTATCCTCATCTCCCCAATTCGGTGGAAATCTTCTTCAAGCACCTTCATTCCCCAAACCCACAGCTCCAGCGCCTCTAGCCCCACCCACAACCTCAACCCCCACACCCTCCTTAAGTATACTCAACGGCTCAGCCACTCCATTCGATGCCATTCCCTTTCAACAATTTCCAGAATTTTCTAACAGCGGTCCATCTTCCTATTTTCCTCAAGCTTCCTCTGTCGTGGCCTCATCCTCCGGTGTAAATCCAGAACCAGACAGCGATATCCCAGCACCAGATGGCACCACAGCTTCTACAGACCCGAGCCCACCAACAGTTCCCCAAGCCAATCAACCCCTTCCCGACTCCACCCCAACCCCCATCACCGGTTCCTTTGCACCCTTCGAACCACTCGCCAATTTTCCTCTTCAAATCACCGACTCCAAACCTTATCAGCCCCCATCCGCATCCGCCCCAACTCCTCCCACCACAACTACCCCAATCCCAACCACCCCATCCCTTCTACCCCTAACCTCCATAACATCTACACATGAACCTCTCCCATCTTTCAACTTCGTCCACTCCTCGGGTCCCCTATTCCCCGGTGGCCTTCCCGTTTCCTCCTCCGGCCTTCCCTCAGACTCCCCCTCACCTCCCTCCTTCTCCTCCTCTCTCATCATCCCCGCTCTACCACCACCACCTCCCCCTCGACCCCAATCCCAACCCCCTCGAACCTCCCAAGATCCCTACCAAGCTCTCATCCGCCCCCAATTCCAAAAACCAGCCCAAAACGGTGGCTACCCTCAATTCGTTCCCAGCACCCCCATTCTCGTCACCTCCTCCGGTCTCATATCCCTCTCAGCCTCCACCCCATCCCCACCATCTCCACCCTCAGCAGTTGATACCCTCATCTCCCAACTAATCTCCCAAGAAACACCAGCCCCCCAACCATCCCTTCAATTCGCTTTCCAAACATCCACTCCCATTCCTTCCGCTCAATCCACCTCATCCACTCCCCAAAATTCCACATCCACCTCCCCCACCCCCTTCTCCGGCCTCGCTTCCCTTTTCTCCCAAAAAATTAAACAGACCTCCGCTCTATCCGAAATGGCTAAACTCCCCTACTACCAAGAAGACTCATTCCTACCCTCCGCCCACAAGCATATCTCAACATCCCCCGCCCCCACCACCTCACCCCCCAACTACGACGACTACGATGAACAACCCCCTGCCCCTCAAACCTCTCCAAAACCCTTCGACGAGCTCTTCTCCTCCTCCTCCAACCTGACATTAGAAACCACCCCCGTTCCCTCCCTTAACAACCCTCCATCCCCCTCAAACTCCTCTTCATCCAACTCCGTACCAAACTATACCGGCGCCGAAGAAAACGACTCAGCCGAAGAGCAACCCTATCCCAACTTCCCCCCAGGGAAACCCATCTACTGGATGAACATGTTTTATCCAAATGGATACCCAGTTCTCACTAAAGTCACCGAGCCAACTCTTCCCCAATCCAGTAGCCCTCCTCCAAGAAAACGTCGTACGAAAGCTACCACCACCCAACAAACGACGCTCTCCACCCTATCAACCGAACCGGAAGTGGAATATTATGATGTGGAGGAAAAAGACGAAAATGGGCAAATGGTGAAGAAAGCCAAGAAAAGACTAAAGGCTGCCCTCTATTTAGATTTAGAATCCGATTTCCCAAAAAATTCAACGACCACAACAGCATCAACAGCAGCACCATCTAGTTAATAAGATTTGAACTAAGCAAAAAATAATTTATTAATTTTTGTACATTAATTAAACTGTACAATTTTTTTATTCAATTAAAAGTTATTAAATGAATATTTTTTACAAAAATAATTTGTAAATCAATTTGGGTTGGAATTTTCCATGCACCACTCGTTTTCCCTTTTGATGCACTCAATCTCTTGGTCTGTTAGGTTACTTGTGGGGATCCCAAAATTTTGACGAATTTGCTCCGGAGTTAGGCCCGGTCCCATCATTTCGTAAATACGATGGCTGAGTATATCAACAAGGAGCTTGATTTCGAGATGGTTGGCGGCCTAAAATTTAGAACCAAATTATATTTTTAATTGACTAGTTAACTTTAAATATATTTAACTAAATAATACAGCAATTAAATGCTTATAACGGTTTATTTTACCAAAAGAAGCTCGAATAGAGTTCCCGGGTCCTGTGCATCCAAAAACGATTTATCCCAACTGTCCACCTTAATATTTGAAAGATTGGGTGGTACACTAGCTCTCCATTCCTCCCCAGCTGAATATTTGACGGGGATATCGTCCTTATGATGGGTTAACCATTTAACCACTCGTGTTAGAACAAACGAGTTGATCTCTTGAATTTCGATCCCTTCTTGGGCATCCCGATTGGGATCCTCTAATAAAGCTACAAGTTTTGGAGAAAAACGAGCACCGTCCTTAGGGACGTTAAAAGATACAGCGTCACTAGACAGAATTCTAAAAGTTTCCGCCATTTTTTCTATAGAAAAATACGGTAATTATTTTAAATTTAAATTTAATTAATAAGTATTTGTATAATTGCTTAGTTAAAACTGGTAAATTTGTAAGATGATTTACACACTTAAAAAGGAGTCGGAATATAAGTGTGGTTACTGTGGTCTATTTTTTAGCAAAGCATGCTTTTAATTATATATAATATCTATAAGTATATGTTCGATAGTATATATATATAAATATAGTACTATATACTATGTTTATAATATATAATATAGTGACTAACGTGTATCGTATAGAACATGTCATATGTACGCTAATATGTATGTTTGGGAATTATTTGGCTTCTTATATACAGCCAGCCTAAATACATTACTTGCCAATATTGCTCCGTTTGTCTTACAAATGTGATATGTTTTACATGTTAAAAAATCGGAAATAGTGCTGTATGGTATTATGACCTAATATATGTTTTTAGCAAAAAGCTTGTCAATACCATTTTTACATGGTGTGCTGTGCTACTTTGCTTTGTGAACTACATCACTTGACTTAATTCCAATATTAACAGGGTATGTGTAGATTTGGAGTACATATTCATATATATATTTATAAATATTCCTAAGCTATAAGTATAAAAAATACAATATTTGACCAATAAGGTTGTATATATGGGTATAAAACATAGGTTATTTATAGGACAAATAGGAAAAGGTAGTTGACCTTTACCAAAAAATTGGACATCCCCATGCTATTTTTAAAACTAATTGCCTAAGGGCAAACTCATTAGATGAGGTAAAGGGGAGGTTTTTTAATGTTGCCAAGTAAAGCATGCAGTTTTTATAAAGTTTATGTTAAAAGCTTATACTATTGTGTTTGTAAGATATATTTTGAAAAAATAAGCCTCATTTTAAAAACAAGCGACTAGAACATCGTAAATTTTGGGGTGGTATTTATTTCAGTCAATTGGGCTTGTATGCTTATAGATAATATATTTTTAGCAATATATCGTTGTCAATATATTTGCAATATATATATATATATATATGTATATATATCTACTACAAAACAAGGGTTTTTGCTATATACCTACACACATTTATGCAAAAAATGAGCTTATATACACAAGTATAAAAACAAAAAACCTGATATATAATGTTAATACTGTAGAACGTATATACCTAAGTGTAAGCAAAAATGCAAGGGTTAGCAATAGCTTTACATTAAGGTAACGTCCAACATAGACGAATCACAGAAATATTTACTAAATATAACTATAAAACAATTATTTTGCACATAATGCAAAGCATTGTAAAAATTAAGTTTTTTTGCTTTGTAATTTAGTAGAGCATGAACAACCCCACATCGTTAATATAGACCCTAACATCATAACCATCCAGTAAAAAATAAACGCTTGAGAATTTTGGATGTAATATGAGCAGCATCGCTTATCGTAAGAAAGACGCCGCCTTGGTTAGACTGCTGGTGTATCATCTTATTTCATATTTCACGAGCAAGCTGACTCAACAAAAAAAACTTACTTGCTAAAAACCTTACATATTTTGTATTGATTTTAGTCAATACTAATAATATACTGTCAAGCCGAGAAAAATTTATTGATAAAAACAAACGTGTTTGGAAAATGGCAAAGTTAGTTAAATTGCTGAGTGCTGACTTAGTTAACTACGAAATTCCGATAGAGGTTGCCCGTGTCTCTGACACTTTGACTGGAATGTTAGAGAATCAGGGAGATCATGAGGATGGGGATGAAGAAGTGCTTGATCTAACCATGGTCAAATCAAATGTTCTGGAGAAGGTGATCCAATGGTGTAGTCATCATAGAGATGATGCTGATGGGGAAGATGATAGTGGCAGCCAAACTCCAGCAAATTCGGAGGATGAAGATGAAGAAGGTGGTGAAAATGGTGAGACGACTAGAAAAAGAAGAAAGGACAAGATTGACAGTTGGGACATTCGCTTTTTGGATGAACAGGAGCCGGCCACTTTGTTTGAATTACTTGTGGTGTGGAAAAATATATAATTAAAATATTAAATAGTTTTAAAAATGTTTGGGTTAGGTTTTGGGGTGATTTGAGAATAAATTTAATTTGTTTCGTTTATTTTTAGGCTGCAAGAGATTTGGGCATAAAGGTCCTTCTGGATATGACTTGTAAGCTGGTCTATGGACTGATGAAGGACCAGACTCCTTCGGAAGTTCGGCAAAACTGTGGGATTGAGTGTACTGATGTCACTTTAATGGAGATTGAGAAGATTATTAAGGAAAATGATGGATGATTAGAAAGGATAAAGGTTCAGGTGGAATTTTTAAGGCTTTTTAGGTTTTTAAAATACTCCAATATTTTAGGCTGACGTAGTACTGTAACTAGTAGTGATTTAAATGAGTTCTTAAAATATATTGCATTTAAAAATTATGAACTGAGGTATTTTAAAAAATTGGTGATTTAAATATTTTTCTGATCAAATTTGGAGGTGGATATATACTCGAATTAGTGAATATGAAACTATAGTACCTTTTAGAAAACTAGCGTAAATTTAATATTTTAGGATACTAGGCGATTATACTGCATTTCTAAATTATAGTTAGTTGAGTTAATATTTTTAATAAAAATTTGTAATTTCTTTTTGAAATTTCACAATAAAATATACTCTTGCATTAAAACATTAAAGATGTTAATTCGAATATTTTATTATTTCTACATTTCATTAAAAAACATATGAACGGATATTTACAATTAAAGATGTTTTTGAAGGTTGCTAATTGACTAGCCAATTAGAGCTTGATGTCCTAGTTAAAAAATAACTGAAACATGGAATGCATTAGAGACACCTTATACAAAACGTACTATTCAAAAATAAATCATACGAACTTATTGCCCTACAATCGTTTTAGTAATTATTGGGAAAGTACCCGAGATCATACAGTTTGAGAATATACACTCACCAATACTGATTTATTTGCAAGAAGTTATAATAATGCTTGAGCGCTAAACCATAAACAAAGGTCAAACCAATTAACGCTAAGTTGGTCATAACCCAAATTCATGAACCGATGCATTCATTTAATAATCATAATGATTATACTAAACTAAAAATTTTGTTCGCTAAATTAATTATTAGAGAATTGCAAAGTAGTTACAATATTTTTACATATTCGATTTTAAAACCAATAAACGCTAGAAATCGTTTAACGATATACTAGTTCATTTAGTTTTCATGCAAACTAATTATAGATTTTTATTCAGGTAATCATGCCATTTTTTGCACTTGGTAAAACATATTTAGCAATATTCAGAGTACTGTTATTATTTAATATTATTATAAATAAGGTTGTAACACACTTTAGTGCATTTTTAAAATTCGTGTTAAAATAAACTTATTGCCCAAATTTAGTTACATTTTAACCTCAATTCAAAAAACGTTTACATCGGCCTACATGTCATTAGGGCTGTTTACATATATTCCTCAACTAAACACAACAGAATACATGCCATTATTTCTCTGTATTCTAAACCTTCCTAAATACAAAACTAAGTCTTTTGTTACTGCGCATCTGCACATTGCCCTTTACGCTATTCTTCCTTTATATAAATACTTATAAGCTCAACTTGAAACCAAACTATAAGTATACTCATCCGACTATTATCACGCTGCTTACAAGATAAATACAGAAAAGAGGAACCCCCAACGAAGCCACAGAAAACCCCTTTTTTGTTCGCTTTGTTTATAGCTTTTTTGTTAAGTTGTGGGGCGACTGAGTAGGGTTTTTTTTGCATCTTCATGTTCCTGTTTTCATACTATTTGTTACAAAATGGGTACAAATATACTTTTTGCTCATCTTTGCATTGAAGCTAAGCAAAGTACACAATATACATAAGACAAAGATGTTCGCTAAAATATACGTTAAACTTGTTAGTTATTGGGATCAACTTTTATAGTGAATATAAAATGAGCTTGTGTACTTATATGCTTTGCTATATTTTATAAGAAAGTATACCAACATCTATTTGAATTAAAAAATAACACAGGTAAACCTGTGGTAAATAAGTGCCCAATTTGCAAGATGAATAGAACATTTTTAATATGCAAATTAATAAGTCATATTTCAAAGTTATTTAGTTTTAGACTCTGGTCTCTTCACAAAGTTGGATAAAATACCTGAACCTTTCGATTTGTGCAATAAAATTATTAGCCAATTTAAAATGCATGTGACCTATAATTTCCCTTTACTCCGAGAAATTTGAACAGATTGGACCTAATATAAATAGGCTTGTTTTGCAGGAAACATATATATTCTATGTACCAAGTTTAATGTAAATCGTCGGCTGAGCAGTTGGAAGATGAGTTGGGCACCCACGGACAAACAGACAGACTTTTTATCTACTATCATCAGGTGATCTCATAAAGTATTCTTTGGGCGCTTAATAAGGAAGCTACAAGCCTTATATACCAAAATAGGGTGAAAATATTCACGAAATACTTACAAGCTTCCTTTTCACAAGAAAAGGGTTGTTCAGAAGTTAAACCCACTACATGTAAAATTTCAACACAGTGATAATCCCTACACATGACCATAAGAATAATGAGCACAAAATTGTTGTTGTTTCTAAATGGGCCTTCTTAATATTTATATGTATATATACTTGGCTTTATTTTATCTATAGCTATTTGAATACAAGCTATGAACAATACACTCGACTATATTAGGATGGCTTGTCATTCTGCTTGGTTTTCTGATTTTAGAAAGCAGCCAGAAAAGACGGTAGCCGTGACTCAGAGATTTTTTCTTTGAAAATTTCTTTTGTTCTGAGATTTTTTTCGATAATATTTAAAAAAAATACATATCTTTTGTTTGGGTGAAAAAATGGCAAAAATGGTGAAATTGCAAAGTTCTGACGGAGATTTGTTCGACGTTCCCGAAAAAGTTGCTAGGGTTTCCCAAACCCTTGTGAGGATGTTGGAGAATCCTGCATTTAAAGACTGTGGAGCCTTTCCATTGCCTCAAGTTAGTAGCGCAATTTTGAGAAAGGTTATCCAATGGGCTACCCATCATAAGGATGAGGATACAACCAACTGTGCTAAAGCAGGGGAGATTGATCCGTGGGACAAGCAGTTTTTGAATAAGCAGGATGGAGAAACTTTGTTTGGGTTGATTGTGGTAAGTATAGCTTTAAATTAATTATAAGTTATAAAAAATTACACTGTTTTGGAAACTTGATAAAAATTGATACAAAAAATTAATACATTTAAAAATAAAGTATTGTTTGATTATTTATTTTAGGCTGCCCGAATCTTGGATATCCAGCTACTTCTTGACATAACTTGCAAGACAACTGCTGGCATTTTAAAGGGACATGATGTTCACGAGATTCGCCAAATTTTTGGGATCCCCAAACGAGATTACGTTTAAAAAAAACTACCTTTGAAAACAGTGAAACCAAATATATTCATTTAACCAAAAAAAAATATTAAAATTTTGAAAGTCTTTCGGTAAAAGTGACTTTGAAATTTTTTAGGTAATCGTGAAATTATTAAATTTATACAATTTGTCGGGAAAAAATAATCTGCATTTTTACGAGCATTTAATAAATATTCAAATTGAAAATTAAATTAGAAAATAAAAAATTGATGTTATTATTTGATTACTTATATTGGATTGAAAAGCGCCTTTTTACAAAATATTCAAGTATACACACTTTTCATTATTTATACACAAGTTGAATATATGCTCATATTGTTTGGTCTTATACTTATATACATCCATTGCCATGGGTATAGGAAAGTTGGCAGAAATCCAAATGACAAAACGTAAATATAGCACACATTGCATTACAAAAAATACATTTGGCATAATTTGAAGTACGAACTCAAAAATGACCATTTATTCAAATTTATTGTTACATCGTGTCCAATTTGAGCTTTTGATTTTTTGGCTTGACGTAAAAATTATTAAATTAATTTTCAGACAGCAAATTTCAAAATTTCAATTTTTTTAGCATTCCATAATCAAATTTTATGACTGTATTTTATAAGTATTAAGTAAGTTTTTATATCATATGACTCCAGTGCAATTAATTAAAATATGACTACAGAAAACGTAACCTTTTTATGCAAAAACATTTGTCATTACCATTTATGTGAATTCTCCGAACACGCACAATTATACAAGTATACACAAAACATATTGTAATCTGCAATGTATACATACAACATCTGTAAGCAAGGCCATCTCTCAATCTCTCTTTTGCAATCATCGTGACAATACCACAATCTCTGAGATCACAAATTTAGCTCATTTGAAATTACCGAAGCTGTTTAAAATTTGAATTCTGCATTTGAATCTCTGAAAATGGGAAAAACAATTAAATTGATAACTTCAAATGGAAAGTACTTTGATATTTCTGATAAAGTGGTACCCTTGCTACCTGCAATTGTTCGGATGATTAAAAATTCCGAAAAGGAGGAGTGTGATGTTCTTGAGTTGGTACTCACACTGGTGAGTTCAACTATTTTGGATAAGGTTATCCAATGGGCTACTCATCACAGCCATGATCATATAGTCAGTTCAACAAAAACTGATGAGGAATATGAAGAATTCGACAATTGGGAGACTAGGTTTATACAGCAGCAGGATACAGGGATTTTAATGGAGCTAATTTTGGTAAGAAAAATATACTTGTAATTAGCAACTAGTTATTAATTAGCTAAAGTTAGTAAATTCAGTTGAAGTTGAAAGGTCGAATTTTAAATTTATTTTAGGCTGCACAATATTTGGAAATCAAGCGGTTGGGAGACTTGGCATCCGATAGAGTGGCTAAAATAATTAGAGGAAATACATCCGAACGAAATCGTCAGTTGTTTGGGGACGAAGCGATGAATATATTGGAATCGGGATTAAACAAAATGGTTTAAAGAAAGTGTTAGTTAGTTAGTTCCCCCAAAATAAGATTTTATTTAACGATTTATTTTGAAGAAAGTGTTTCTTTGGTTTAAGCGGCTGTATAGCATTAGCGGGTATAATGTTATAGTTTGTAACAAAGCAGCATAGCTTTACATTTCAGTGCTAAAATTTTAAAATAGTAGGCATAGACACTCGAAAACGACAGATTATTTGAGAAACAGGTTGTCTTTATTTTTCTTAGATTTACTCTCGTTTCAAACTAAGCAACGCAATAAATTAGTATTTTTTTTGAATATTTTTAAACTGACAATTTGGAAAAATTATTAAATTTTTCACATTATTTTACGAAATTGGATTCAATTTTACACAATTAGTAGCATTAAAGACTTGAAAATTGGTTTCTTTATATTTGAAGTAGTCTACTTTTGTCTATTCATCAGTTCAATAATTTATTTTTACGAGCATTTATAACTAAACACACAAATAAGTGAAGCGTACCTACATAAACATATGGATGAAAATAAAACTGTAAAATCGTTCCCGGAGAATACAATAAACAGTATTACTAGTTACCAGTTAAGTGTTACCTTTTATTTTGATGTACAATATTTTGGTGTTGGGATTTATTTATTTTCAAAAACTTTAATTGGTTTCAGATTTACCTTAATAGTTAAATAAATATAAACATATTCTAAATAATAATAAATTAATAAAGCCCAAACAATTTGTCTATTAATATAACCCAGGTTTTTAATACTGCAAATCCAAAATTGACCCCCTTATTCATCATTTTTTCATAAACAACGTTAACTCAATTCAGAGAGCATAAATTTAACTTCATTTTCATAAGTTTTAAACTTTAAGTTTTCAAAATGATCATATCAAAAGTAAGCTAAATTTTTGTTTTTAAAGTTGCATACATATTTGGAGAAAGTAGCCAATTTTTATTTTACAGGTCAACAACCTTCTTTTGTTGGTTGCGTTTTAGCAAAGCTTGTACGAAAAAAAACTCAGAACTAAAAATATACAAACCTAAATATGTATGTGTATAAGCCGTTTTACCCATATCATGTAATGTTTATACTTATATATATATTTGCTGGGATGTAACTACTCCCATAGGCAAGGCAAAGCAGATGACCAATTTGTAAAGCATACTAATACTTCATGTCATATGTGAATAAACCAAACAACTTGTTGCTTCAGTAGCCTTTTTCAAACTAGGTATACATATGTGTACGTATTTTGATACTATCGGCACTATATTCTCTGTTGAGCACTAAACATGTACAAATATTTCTTGTCATATTCCATAACAGGGAACGAGTTTAAGGGGTCGTTCAGAATCTGAGATACTACTTATTTAAACTGGTGTCATTTTTTTTTTAAATTTTAAAGTTATTTTTTATGTAATTTTTTACATTTTCGTAATTTATGTAAATACCCCAAAAAACATATTTATATGAATCTGTAATATAGTTTTTACAATACACACACAAATATACACACTTATGCGCACAAAAGCAGTAGTATGTTCGTTTACCAAATAGTGTATATATACCTTATAATATCGCATCTTTACATGTTTACATGCATATGTTCATTTAGAACATGTTATATAATTTAGTGTACACATTTGCATGTAAACCTTTAAATGAAAATTTATAGTAAAGATGAAGGAGCCGGAAAAAGGCATACCTAATCTGATCTAGTGGTATACAAATCTTGGGATCAAATCAAATGATATTATTTGAATCAAAATTACTTAAAAATATGAATATAGCAAGCTTATAATTTTACATTGAAAAACTTACCAATAACCAGTAAACCAGTTGTATTCAAATATATGTAATATTTTTTGAAGAAATTTGCTATTAAATACGTTTGTTTAAAAGACTCACTTCCTTTATGACTTAACGTTACTTTAAGAGTTTTAAAAACATGTTTGAATTTTCCTTCATATTTAAAATTTTTCAAGTTTGGTACATAATTTGTACTTGAAACTATTTTAGGGCAATTTTTCCGTGCGGGCATTACTACGCCGGTAAGTTTCAAAGAAAAGCCAATGACCTTATTTTTGCTCAATTTAACTCCATTGTCTTGCGTACGTTCTCTTATTAATGGTTAGAATAGTATTACCATGTATTTGAATCCTTTTTTATATCAAAGTTCGTTTAGGGGATCGTTCACAATCTAAGATATCAATTTGTAAACGATTTTCTCTTGTTTTATTGATTTTCTGTCGTCTAAATACATGACTTCATTTTTTTTAAATAATTTAAAAAAATAACTTTTAGTAACGTTATTTATGTGAGACACCATAGCATATATATAAAGGTTCATATATAAGAAGATGTTTATACTATTCTGCTACTCAGTTTTATTTTGCAATTTATACATGCATATGATGTATAATATATAGATGTGTGTTATTTGTGTGCCGTGTACTGTACTTGTTCCACCTATTTTGTTGTTTTGCGCACGGCGTAAGCAATAAAAAACCGAGAACATCTGAGCCCACTTAAAAATTTAACTTGAAAAATTAAATATAAGTTGTTGATTTTTTTAGTGTGATTTAATCACTTATTTTTTGTGAAAATGTCAAGAATTTTTAAAATACAAACTTCCGATGAAAAACTTTTCGACGTTCCTAAGCAATTGGCTCGTTTGTTTCCAGCAATTGTTACCATGATCGCTGAACAGAAAGATAATGAGGAACAAGTGTTCAAACTCGAGAACGTTAACTCTCATGTTTTCCCAAATATTCTCCAATGGGCTCATCATCATTACGTGAACTCATTGCCTACCGCCGATGGAAGCTTCCCAGATTTTGACAACTGGGAAAATAATTTCTTACTGGATCAGGATGTAGAGGATTTAGTGGAGCTAATTACGGTACAAAATTACAGCAAAATAATTTATGCTTAGTTTAAAACATTGTCGCAGAGTTAAATGAGATCAAAACTTGTATGTACATTTGTTACAGGCTGCGCACTATTTAGGCAATAATGCCCTTTGCAACTTGGCCTCCCGGAGATTCGCTGATATAACTATTGGAAACACATTCGTACAAACTCTTCAAATTTTCAAACGTTTGGGAAACTCAAATAGAACCAAATCCCGTTCATTGAATTGATTATAGAAAGCTATTAATTTTGCATGTTTGCAAATTCAATAAACCACCGACTACTTATTTCATTGCTTGTAGAGGTAAATAGTTTGTTATTAATTTTTTTTCAGAACTTAGCTATGTTTACTAGTTTGCAATGAAAATAATGAGATTACCAAATTAAATCAGGATTTCTTGTATTTTTGAAAAGCACCTCTGAGATCGCTAACATTCTAATAAATTGATAGCTAGATAGCTTTTTTATCAGCTTATATATCCATAGGTTATGTTCTTTTTTTAAAGAAATTTGAATACAAACTATTAATTTACTTTTTTGAGTTCGTGTTTGGCGTACTAAAAAATATTTTTGCATTGAATTATTAAAAAAATCCAAAAAAACTTGAAATTTGTCAATTACCAAAGGCTATACCAATGGCAACAAAAAAATTAGGCATGATTAAAATTTTACCTTTTTATAGTTGTATTTTAGTATAGTCCTGAATGTCCAATATTTCTTTGGTGCCTTCTTCAATCAAAATCGTACAAAAGTTTTAATTCAAATAAAAAGAAAAGTGAAAAAAAATATTGTGCCTTTAAATTTAATATTTAAACTGGTTTTCAATAGATTAGCATGCACAGTATAGTATTTTTCCAATATTGTGCTGTTGCAAGTATAAGTGAGATTTTAATACTATATTTCTATATGCTTTATTAATCAATAAACAGAATGAAAAACCACTCAAAATATGTTTGTTTTTGCAATATTAAATAAACTTGGGTTCATTGATTAGTGATTAGTAATAAAATGTTCTATATTTCTCGGTATTTGTACCAGTGACCTATTTATTCAAAAAAACTAAAAAGCATGCAAATATACACTTTAAAAATATACATACATTTTTAATACATATTGTATCATTTCTATTGTTTATTAGGATTTCTGAATCCTTATTGAGATGCAATGTACGCATAGTGTTTGTTGATCCGTCCGTCCGTATACTCTCTAACTTTTTAAAAAAATTCTTCACTAATCGGTTATTATTGATAATAGCTCGGTTAAGTTCGTTAACCACTTGACTGGAGTAAAGGTCTATGATGCTCCATGTTTTTAAATGGGCAATTGTTATTGTCGCATTAAATACTTTTTCCCCAATCATGTTGAAACTTGCCCTAATTGACCCTAGACATGACCCTACATATAACCCAAAAATTTTACTTAATAATTTCAGGACATTACGTAATTTCACCCAAACATTACGAAATTACAACGAAACAAATTTAAATGAGTAGTTAACCATATTGTCATTTCAAGAATCCTAATTAAAAGGTTTACGGTATTCACTCAAGCATGTATTTAAAGCAGTAAATATTTATATATCATAACATGTGTATGCTAAACACATCATATTAATTAATAAATGTAATACGAACAATGGATATTTTTTTGAAAGTGTACGTGCTTAACCTCTCGTACTATTTTTTAAACAAGCTATTGTAAATTTTCCCAGTTGAGTCTTTATACCATATTTTTAACTTGGTGCATCGTTATTTTTTGTTTGCATCGTTAAATTTAATTGTTTGGCTTTCATATCTACGTTAAGTATAAATAATGAGAGCACATATTCGACTGATAAGTTCGGATGGAAATTATTTCGATATTCCAGAACAAGTGACAAACTTGTTTCCAGCAATGGCTACAATGATAAACGAAGAACATGAGGTTGTACTCACGGAGCTCAACCCTATCGTGTTACCTTTGGTTATCGAATGGGCCCTAAAACACTTGGATGACAAATTTGACTCGGTTTTACAAGGGACCATATTGAAATTTGATAGTTGGGATAATGAGTTTATTGAGGAGCTGCATCCATGGGATTTAATGGAGCTCCTTGTGGTAATAAACGTTCTGAAAAAATATTTTTCAAATTTAAATGATTTTTTTTTAAATTAAATTTTGATTTAGGCTTCAAACTACTTAGGAAACATACCACTCCGTAACCTAGCTGCGAAAAGATTGGCTGTCATAATCCAAGAAAATTCAGCAGAGGAAAATGATACCCTATTTGGGTCAAGAGCTCAGGAGTTACTGGAATTAATATTGAGTCATCATATTGAATAAACCAAATGCAAAGCAGCTAAATAAAATAACTCGAATTAATATTTTATGTTGAATTAATTTTTTTGAGTTGGTGAATAAATTCATGAGCTGTTTTCTGGAAAAATTAAAAGTCATGTTTATTTGTGGCAAATTAAAGCTAATTCAAACATAGATAGTTTTCAATCATTTCGTTTTCCGCATATGTCGTAATTTGTCGTAAGTTTTAAAGTTGGGTACATATTGCATATTTACAACTACACTGGTATGGGTATTTGAAGTGCGGACATTGCCACGTCAGTAAAATTTCTAAGAGAAGCCAACGACCTTTTTTGCATTTTTTACTCTATTGTCTTGCATACAATAGCAGTATCTTGTATTTTAAGCGTTTGTTATATGAGAGTGTAGAACATATATTTTTAAGGCATCGTTCAAACTCTAAGATATCAGTTTCCCAACAATAATTTTTCAATATTTTAAAAGTTTTGTTTTGGATATTTTAAGCAAATATTTTTAAGATTTAATTTTTGTTATATAATATTTTAAAAATACTTGTATGCCATGTTATTTATGTACAACACCATAATATATATAATGGTGTATATATAAATAGATGTATATACTACTCTGCCACTAACAATAAGTTTTTTTTGCAATTCATGCACGTATACAGTGGCAGCAGTATGTAATGTGTACGAATATATTATCGCATCATATGCTATTAGTTTGTCGTATACTTGTTCATTCTATCTTGTTGTTTTGAGCAAGGAGCAAACAAAATAAATGAATAACTGAGCCCTGTTAAAAATTTCAACTTTAAATTCAAAATTTAAATATAAGTTTGTAATTTTGTATACAAGTTGATAGATTAGTGTAATTTGATTACTTTTTCTTTGAAAAAATGTCAAGAATTTTTAAAATACAAACTTGCGATGGACAAAATTTCGACGTTCCTGAGCAATTGGCTCGTTTGTTTCCAGCAATTGTTGCTATGATTACCAAACAGGAAGAAAATGAAGAACTAGTGCTTCAACTTGAGATGGTTAACTTTTATGTTTTCCCAAAGATTCTCGAATGGGCTCATTATCAATATGTGAGTTCACTGCATAGAGCTGATGGAAGTTTCCCAGATTTTGACGATTGGGAAAGTAAAATCTTTGTGGATGAGGAAGCAGGGGATTTAATGGACCTAATTACGGTAAGAATTATATTAATTAATTTATGTTTAGTTTAAAAATAATAAACAAAATTAAATGAGATGAAATAAAATGATGTTTGATGTTTTTTGTTACAGGCTGCGGACTATTTAGGCAATAAATCGCTTTGCAACTTGGTCTCGCGGAGATTCGCTGATATAATTAATGGAAACAATGTCGCACAAAATCTTCAAATGTTCAAATGTTTGGGATGCTCAAGTAGAAGGCTGGGAATTAAATCCCGGTTATTGAATTGATTATGGCAACCTTATAATTTTGTAAGTTTACAAATCAAATAAACCATTGGGTTCCTATTTCAATGCGTGTAGAGGTAAACAGTTTGTTATTGAAATTTTTCAGAATTTAGCTATGTTTACTAGTTGTCATATCGTAAACAATGATATCACTAAACTAAATCTGGACTTCTTCTATTTTTAAAAAGAATGTGTTGAATCGCTGACATTCAATTTAATTTACAGCTAGATAGCTTACTATTAGCTTATATTTCTGTAGGTGATGGTCTTCCTTAAAGAAATTTGAATATTGGTAAAACGATTAGTTTACTTTTTTTACCTTTTGTTTGGTGTAATAAAAAAACCTGTTTTCCTTGAAAAAAAATTACATTTTCCTAAAAAAGTTTTAAATTTTTCAAGTAAGGCTATACGAATAGCCGCAAAAAAGCATGTTTCTAAATTGTACCGGGTAATTAATAATGTTTTTTTAAATATTTATTAAACGTGTGTTAACCTAAAGGTTTTTCCGTCTGTTCTCTTAAATCAGTTATTTAATTTGCAACTTTTACCTTTGATGTTTTAATACTTGGTTCTAGAATACCAAAAAATCTACAAAAAGCGAAGGTTGTTTTTTGTTAATCTTTTTATGTGTACTCAACTCATAAAGGAACTCTTGAGCTACTTATTGACCACTTGGACATTAACATGGGATATAAATATATATATTGTTGTTTCTACACATACGCATGTGTAACTGTTAATAATTTTGTATTACTAAATCATGCAGAAAAAACACTTAGTTTATTTTTGGACTTGGCGTCAGATTGAATGATTCAAATAATTAGAGAAAATACGGCTGAACGAAATTGTCAGATGTTTGGAGAAGTTATTATTAAGTATATTGGAATCTGGATTAAACAATGGTTTCAACAAAATGTGAAACCTGAGCAATGCCTGTATATCATATAGAAAATTTAGTTTTATGTGGCCGCGTAAACTAACTAGCATTATTTTTAATTAGGAACCAAATGGGATAGTGTATAGTGTTACATTTTTTTAATATGGGGCATAAAAATTAGCTAAATTGTATGAAAAAGTCTGCTTTTTTTTCGGAAACGGGTTGTCGAAGCATTTTTTTTTTGTTTTGGTCAAAATATTTAACTATCAAAGTTTAAATTAAGTTTTTTTCTTAAATATTTTCCGAACTTTATAAACGTCAGGATGCCAATTAATATTCTTTGAGTTATTTTTACACAATTGTTGCGGATAATGATTCAATTCATAATGGGTATCATTACAGTTTTTGGGAATTGGTTTCTTTATATTTGATATAGGGTGTTTAGGTAATTGTTGGGTGATTATTAGTTTAATATTTCATAAGTTATGATTACCTTTAACTTTAAAAAACAAGCATTTATTGGCTAAGATCAAGATATTTGGTACATACAAACATATATACATGTACGGATACCATTATTTTTAAAGCTTTATTTGATTTTTTAATAGTGAAATAAAAATCCACATATTTGTATGTCA
The DNA here is from genome assembly GCA_034695485.1 of Entomobrya nivalis. Lineage (NCBI taxonomy): Eukaryota > Metazoa > Arthropoda > Collembola > Entomobryomorpha > Entomobryidae > Entomobrya > Entomobrya nivalis. The sequence goes on from JAQFZH010001204.1 coordinate 21,250, forward strand.
TGAATGTGTTATTCAGTATTTAATAAAATCCAAATTAAGTGTGTTTACAATTTAAACCAGTTGGCTTATCATTTGCATCAAAATTACTACTGATTTTAAAGAGGATAAGTATTTCGTATTATTTGACCTTCGTATTTTTAAATGGGAACGTCATAATTCTGCCAATAGTTTCTAACAAACGCATACATATTTTGAGAAAGTAGCTTTTGTTTATTTTGCAGGTTAATGGCCTTCTTTTGTTTGTAGCTTTTTAGCAAACCTTATAGAAACAGGGCTTATAAGAAAACTTATACAAACCTGAATATATATACATATATATGCATTATACCACAGAGCTATGCTATACGTGCATTTATGTATGCTTATACTTGGGATTACGCCATAAACGTAAGCAAAGCAGAAGGCCAACTTGGAAAGCATAAGTGCTTTTGTCGTGAATACTCCGAACAACTTGTTGCTTCAGCAGCCCCTTTCAGGTTAAAAAGCTCCGTATTCATATATTCGACTTCAGATGCAAAATATACCCTTCAAAGTTTAAGGGATCGTTCACAATTGGAGATAACAGTTTTTTAACATTTAGTGAATTTTTTTAAATGATATTTCTATTTATTATCAGCTATCAGCTGTTTTGTGGAAAAGTAAATGTCAAATGTTTCGTGTTAGCAAAATAAACCAAATTTAAACATGAATACTTTTAAAACATTTGTTCCACAGATTTGTCGTCATACACTCAAGTTTTCAAGTTAGGTACACATTTAATATTTAAAATTATGCTGGCAGGTATTTTTGGTATGTATTTGAACTGGTTGTTATATCGATATATAGAATATATCTGTGTTTTTGGGGACGTTCACAATCAAACGTATCACTTTCTTAATAAATTTTCACTTGTTGTTAAGACTTTCTTTCGTTCTGAGTAAATATTTTTGCATAATTTAATTTTTTAATTATTTCTATGAAATTTCTTGAGTAACATTATTTATGTGCGACACCATTACAAATATATTGGTTTAAATACAAATAGTATATACTACTCTACTGCTCAGTTTTTTTTTGCTATGTATGCATGCACACAGTGGCAAGAGGTTGTATTATGTATGGTATATTGTCGTCGCATCATGTTACAGGTGAAGTGTGTACTTGTTTACTCTATCCTGTTGTTTTGAGCAAGGAGCAAGCAATACAAACAGAAAGAACATTTGGGCCCTCAGAACAATTTAACTTGAAAAATTTAATATAAGTTGTTGATTTTTTAGTGTAATTTAATCACTTATTCTTTGGGAAAATGTCAAGAGTTTTTAAAATACAAACTTCCGACGGACAAATTTTCGACGTTCCTGAGCAATTGGCTCGTTTGTTTCCAGCAATCGTTGCCATGATTACTGAACAGGACGAAAATGAAGAACAGGTGTTTAGACTTGAGAAGGTTAACTGTAATGTTCTCCCAACGGTTCTTCAATGGGCTCATTATCATCATGTGAATTCTCTGCATACCGCTGATGGTAGTTTCCAAGAATTTGACGATTGGGAAAATAGTTTCTTACTGGAACTGAATGCAGGGGAGTTAATGGAGCTAATTACGGTAAGAGTAATAACTAATAACTTATGTATATTCTAAAATCATGGATGAAACTAAATGAGATAAAAACTTCTTTAAATTTGTTACAGGCTGCGCACTATTTGGGAAACAATGCACTTTGTAACTTGGCCTCCCAGAGATTCGCTGAGGTAATTAACGGAAACACCGTCGTACAAAATCTTCAAATGTTCAGAGCAAGATAAACTGTGATTTGGGAAGCTCAAATAGAACGCAGGGAAACACGTTCCGTGTATTGAAACTATTATGGGAAGCTTATATTTTTGTAAGCTTACAAATCGGTCTTAGGGGCGATTGTCAAAAAAAAGTAGGCAAATGACATTTTAGTCAAATTTTAGTAGTCAAATAACATTTTGG
>JAQFZH010001205.1:0-23197 GCA_034695485.1 Entomobrya nivalis
TTTATATTAAGAAAAAGTGACTTAATAAATCATTGTCATAATGCTCATCTTTTCATGCTCATATATTTTAGTAGTAAGAAAATGTCAATTAAGTACAACTTTGTATGAGTGGTATATACAAATATATTTACAATAAACAAATCATGCTCAAACGTGTACAAATAATAAGGTAAATGATTGAAAGTGGTGGTAATGTAAATAAATCTATTTTGTCATTTTGAAATTTTTATTTATTCTTCTTGCGTATCTTATTTGCTCTATAAATCGAATGATATTTTCATCAAGTGCGTGCAGTAGTAGTGTAGTGGTGGAGTACTTCGTGCTTTAAAGAAAACAGAGATTTCATTGATTTTTTTATCAGCTCTTATTGCTTGCTACGTTGGACATATGCTTCCACATAATATCATGACGATGATGATTTTTTACAAGTTTTGTCCAAAACTGCTTTGGATCAATGAAGCTAATTTTAAATAATTGTATGTTTGGTTATTAAAGTATGTTATCTAAACTAACTCCTTATAGCGTCGGTTTTTTGAGAAATTGGTCTGTCCCTTTTCTGTGGTAGTTGAAAATGGTCGGTTTTCCATGCATTTAAATGGGGGGAATTTTTTTGTTGCAAAATTTTGTCCAAAACTGCTTTGGGTCAATGAAGTTACTTTTAAATAATTTTATGCTTGGCAATTATAGAGTACTACCTGAACTGACTCCTTATAGCGTCAGTTAACAAAAAAAAATTGTCTCGTCTATTTTTGGGTGTATTTAAAAATGATGGTGTTTCCATGCATTTAATTAGGGAGACTTTTTTTATTGAAATTTTTTGTCCAAAACTGCTTTGGGTTAATCAAGATACTTTTAATTAATTTTATGCTTGGCAATTATAGAGTACTACCTAAACTGACTCCTTATAACGTCGCTTTTTTGAAAAAAAAATAGTCTACCCTTTATTATGGGAAAGTTTATTATTTACGTTTTCCTATGCATTCAGAAACCTGATTATTGACAAAGCTGGCTTCAGTTGTTGCATTTCTGCAGTCAGAGATTTGCATGCATGAAAGAACAATGCGAGAACAATAATTTCAATTTGGTTTCAAGAATCCATCGATTAATTTAATTCATCTATAACATTCATCATTGAAGTACATGACAGTATTACAAAAGGTAGTCAATAAATATTACAAATAGCAATAATTAAATTTTACAAATAATAGTATCAATAAATATTACAAGTAGTAATAAATATATTTTACAACTAGTAATGAACAAATTTACAAATAATATTACAAATAATAGCATTAATTATTTACAAATAGTAACAATCAATAAATTTGACAAAAATGCAATATTTTTTGGGTTACCACTACCACTTCAGTTACAAGTTGTGAATTGACCAAGTCAAAAACTGAATTACAGGCACAAAAATTAATTAAAACATTTTTCTATCCATAATTCAGAATGCAACCTTGCCGGATAAATTGTATGTACTGAAGATGTGTTGCGGTTGTCGAGTAGACGTTGTTAAGATGGGGGGAGTTATAGGAGAGGCGTTGTTGAGCTGCAATGCGACGGGTACCCTTCTTGAGTTGAGTGGGATGTTGAGTTGGGGTGGTTTGGTGGAGGGGGTTTCTTGAGCTGAGTAGGATATTGAGTTGGGTGGGTTGGTGGAGGCGGGTTTGTCGAGCTGAGTAGAGATGAAGTGTAGTTGCTTTCAATTGATATTGAAGAACATTCTGTCTGGAAAAAGGATGAATGCAAAAACTTCAATCATTTTACCTGACAGAAAGTTCCACCACAATTGTTTAGATGGACAGCTGCTTCCCCTTAAACCCCGGTCATATTCTTGCTGCAATCACTGCTCACCTGGCTTTGTTGAAAGTACATTGAAGTCAAAAGTATTTCCCGTCATGCTCAGTGAATCAACTTAGCACGAAAAGAAAGACTTTCAATGACAAGTATTTGTTTAGCCTGGATGCAATTACTGTGGCTAAAATAAAATAAAATAAAATAAAAATACTTTATTACTTGTTCAAATGTTCTTGTTCAAAATTTATCTGGAATCTAGAACTTACCAGGTCATTGATTATTTCCCAATTTTGGCTCATGATGGGCAGTGACGATTGTTGTCGACATCAGTAGTCCTGCAAATTCTCCTATCGTTATAATTACAACATAAGAGAACCAGCAAGGCTACTGCAGCGACAGATAACAGGATATGCAGATGCCGTCAGTGAAGTATTACCCCCGGGCTCCCACTGGGAAACAAAATCAAATAATATAATAACAATTTCTTTACGACTAAAGCTTTATTTTTTATTTAACTTTTCGTCCCGCTGGTCTCTCCAGGCGGTCATCAGGTTAACGAGCTCCTCACTGACGATTCCATATAATTAGAAAAAAAGTTACATTACTTTTCATTACTCCTTACCATATCACGTATTCTGGAAATTTGTAGACAGCCAGTTACATTTCAGTTGCTGAAATTTTAATACCATTTTGATGAAAGTTGGGATTTGGAAAAGGAACAAAAACTACTTTACCACCCCCCAGCTTTCAACCAAAGAGTATTACTGGTAAACTGAATGTTTTATGCGGTTCGATCCTCCTTGTTCAGTTGAGGGATGCATTTATAATTACGAAAGGTTAAATCACATCCGACTGTAAACAAACAGCACAAGTTTACATGCCAATTGTGATTCACACCCGCGTAGTTATGCAACTGAAGATGGGCGTCCTCCCTTTGGTAACAATAAAAAACAGAATCATGATAAGCGGGATTAATATTGATGGTGAGAATGACAACTTGAACCTGGCACCCTCATCACCAATACTAATCCAAACTTATGTTATAATGTAAAAGTTCCTTAACCTTTCTACTGCCTCTGGTGGTATTATCCAGCATTCCTGATTAGGGGTAGGAAATGCATCCTGTCCATCCTCAAGTCCCCAGCGTCCTCCCCAAGATTAAAGTTTGTATTGAAGCTGAAATGTCGGAGGAGGTTAGGTGATACAAATAAAACCATAACACCCACACCTCCTCCAAGTATTCAAATTCATACCACCATCTCGTCCTCCTCGTCCTTCTTGGAAGCGTACTCCATGAGAAAGCTTTTAAGCAAGTGGAAAAGCAGGAAATGATGGATGTGATTAAAATCTAACTACACCTCAACACTTCCTGGTCGTCCCACGTTGTTCTGCTCTCTTTAAACATGCCCCCATCGTCACTGAGTGTACACATTATTGGGTTGCTACAAGGTAAATAAAGGAAAAAGCCAAGTAAAAAGTTAGAAAATCAAGAACTACTAACCCTGTTACCGGCTTCTACCCCAATTAACCTGGACATGTATATTTGCATGTGATGCTAAGTTGAATCGAACATGTGGAGTGGTAGTCCGCAACAATTCCACCCAAAAGATGATTGTAAACCCAACACAAAGAGATCAAGTAGAAATTCTCGATTTAACATTAACAAGAACATCTAGGTGATCTCTTAGGGTCAAGGTTTACTTGACTCGGCTGCAACTTTGGAACCTGAAATAAAAACTAAAACATGATTAAATAAAACGAAGCGAAGACGCGTTTCGCCCCTTATCCCCGCAATTGGGGCCCCCGGGCTCTTCAGAGAGAAAACCCCTGTGGGTTTTTTTAGGGAGGGTAGGGGGATAGCGATTACCCCCAAACCCAATTCGTACTGACGCAGATGGGGGACATATCCGCGTCCCAACTGTTTTAGCAACGAGTCGCCAAAACAGTTGGCTATCTAATCTAGCCTAACTGTCCCCCTCTAATTATAAAATGACTAGATAATTTAACTTGTTTGACAAGCTCTTCTACGGTTTGTTGATCTGAAAGAACAAACACCGAAACCAGAGTTGCAAAATACTGGAAATGTACGAAGTTGCCACGCCAAAATTTAATTTTGGTCACCAGCTATTACTAAGAACTAGTCGCATACTTGCAATATTATATTTTATACATAACTAGAAAATTAAAAATAACTTAAACGTCTAGCTCTTCTTCGGTTTGTTGGTCAGGAAGGCAGTAAAGACAACGAAACCAGAGTTGCAAAATACTGGAGATTAGGTATGATGTGGCGACTCCAAAATTTAATTTTGGTCGCCAGTTATTACTAAGAACTAAGCGCATATTTGTAATACATGCATCATTATATTTTTTTATACACAAGTTGCACGCACGCGCCTCTAAAATGTTTTCGTGATCTCTTATACAACTTCGAAAAATTGACTTAAATTTTAAATATAATTGATAACAGTGATAACCTAAGATTTCTAAAGTAAAACCCCTAATGGATTCATCACTTAACTTGAAAGTATGCAAAATACAAAAGTATATTATAAAAAAATTATACCTGCATATAGTACATCTTTTATCTGTACAAAAACTTAGCGCAATTGATCGTAATCTATTTTCGTTTTCATATGTTACTACACTAAAGTTTATGTACTCTGGTGCTATCGCCCCAAAGTCAATTGTGGTACTATCGGGATTAAACCCCCCTGCAGCCATTACAATCAGACCACTTTACCATTTGGTTTTGAAAGAATTTACTAATTTCAACATTTACAGGGGCATCAATTCTAACCCCGTACTCCTCAATTAATTCATAGATGACTTTTGATACTTTTGAATGACAATAAAAGCAAAAATATTGGGGTGGGGGATTTAAGTGCATGCGCCTACATTCCCTAAACAAATCAATTAATTCGTTATATACTGATTTGCAAATAACAAGAAACTCGTGATTTAATATGTTCGATCTAGTAAAATTGTCACATACAGAACTAATTAATTCTACCAGTAAATAAATGAAATATAAAAAACATACTCTACAATTAAAATTAACTTGATAATTATGAGCTATAGCGCTAAAGAAAGTTTTGTAATTTGGTCCGTGATGGATGTTCTTACAAAATGGATGACAAGTGTCTTCACAAGCGTAACCCCCACTAGTTGTGGGGGTTTGTGCTTGCATAATAGAATGTTATATTATTTATTACCTTGTGTCCAGGGGAAAAATATCCGTCACTAAAAAACTTATTAAACAAGATATTAAATTAACAAATTATGTACACTTAAATACCCGTAAGAGAACTTGTATTATCCTACCTAACACTACCTAGTTAACCTAAATATTTTCCTATAACACTACATTTTTATTTCTTAGGTGGAGGAGAAAAACTCCTCTGGTGTAGTCGCAAGATTATGATTTCCATGGCCTGAGTGGTCATCGTCTTCTTGACGTGACTTTGTATGGAACTCGTTTATAGCTATGATGGATTCCTCGTTTATAATTTGAGCATACGTTTTTTTGCAGCAAATTTGATAGTAAACTACAAAATTGTAAAAACAAATTGGGCATTTCTCACTGAATAAATGTCGGTATTGAAACAAGTGGAATTTCAGATTAAATGTTTTCCTCCCTTCAGTTATATCTTCACAAGTGGGTTTATGATTACTATCTAAACTTTCCGTCGTGTTAGTTAACGTCGTCCGTTGGGGGCACATTATTAAATGTCAATAAATCTTCAAAACTATGTGTTCTGTGGAGTGGACACTTTTCCAAAACTTCTTTGGCAGTATTGAAATAAAAATTTGACTTTTCTAACTCATCCGGAAAGTCACTTTTTCCTACCGGAACACCGGCGGAAGTTATTGTATGAAAACTGATAAAGCAGGCAACACATTCTTTATTGTGTCTTTTTGGAATTGAAGTGTTGACAGCTGGAGTGTGACTAACTTGATTGTGAACTGAAGTGGATTGATTTATGCAGTTCATACCATTGTGACCTAACTCTACTCTCTCCTTTGTGATTGTTTGAGAGGAGGAGTCTGTGTGAGCTAGCCCATATATGCATGGCTTGCTATAAGGTCTAACTCTATGTGTCTTATCTTTCAATGCCTTCATCTTGATTTATGGTAAGATATGAATTAAGATATGTTGTAAGATATGAAGTAAGATATAAAGTAAGACATGAAATATTACCAACTTTACTTTCTTACCACCGCTGCTATTGTGATACTCGTCACAAGAATGCTTGGCTTGACACAGGGTTGACTTGTTAAGCACCCGATTTGGGTAGAGATGAAAGCACTCCCAAGGTCTACAAGCTTTTCCTAACACAGTAAATCCGAGAATGATTTCATTGGATTTATTTACACAATGATAAGGATCAGGAGAGTTTATAGCCATACCTCTTAAAAAGATCTTACTATTATCTAAACAATTTAAACAGCGTACTACAAGATGGGCTGAAGCCACACAAAAAAATAGCAAAAAAGGTATTTTCATTTTTCCTCTTTTTCTAAACCCATCTCCTCAAAGGAATGACGAACGTTTTGTATTAACTGCTGCAATTTTTCCGATTGTTCACAATCTGTCCTTTTACTCTTTATAAATGTAGCACATTTTTGTTCAGTATTTTGTCCTTCCAAAATGAAATTAAGATATTGTGCTGGATATACATCCATAATTGTTTGACTATAATAGTCTATGTAAATGAATGACTGTAAAAGTTCAAAAAATATGGTGACACTTTCAATGTTATCACATTTATCGGACACTGGTATACATGCATTAACATATTCGGGAAAATAACTACGAAGTAATGATAAACTTGAGATTTGTAATTTAACGATATTTTCAATGTTATCTTCCGTCAAAATTTTATACGACGATTTTTTACTCACCAACGAAAAACACTGCGAAAGAAGACTATCTTTTTTCTCTGCGTATGTTTGCCAAAAAGATTCACTGTTTTCTTTCTGAACTGTACTAACCGCTTCACTGTTTCTTTTAATTTTTTTAAACTTTTTTTGTAATTCAATATCTACTGTGGTATCGGAAACACCTTTCCTAATTTTGCAAATTTCTTGAAACGCTATATCAATTAGTAAGAGCAAAGACATTTTGTCGATATAATTTAACTACTTTGCACATCTGGAGGCAACTTGGGGGGTGATATTCTTTATCTCTCTCCTCTGGGGGCTGTTTTAGTCGACTGATGAGTGAATGGTAAAATTTATCCACTTTTATATCGTTTTGAAGATAGTTTGCACTAAAAGAATTAGTCACCGTTGCATATGGAACATTATGTAACCTATGCCATGTTAGGTACACACAATACTGGCCACATAAATCAGAATCATCGTGTTGATGCTGGTTCTTATTCGACTTAACGATTTTGTATGGTAGTTTTATATTGTAAAAGTCGCATGTTTCCCCGTAACTGTCGTAGTACTCCACTACTGATGTTTTGTTTATGTTATATATGTAGAACCATAACCAATGTTCACCGGAAGTGTATGAATTTCCAGTATTGCAATTAATTATGGCAGGTTTTCTCATGACAGGTAAATGAAGTAGTTCATCCTTTGCTATTGTAAAAGCAAATGCTTTTCGGCCAGTTATTCTTTTTGTTAAATTTTGCAACTCATTTTCATCCATGTTTTTTTTATTTGTTTTTTGTTCTACTGAATATAAATGTGTGATTTGTCCATGCTTAAAAGTTTGGGCACTACGTAATAAAACAGAACGTTTAAATTCGAATCTGGTGGGGTTTCAAATGTCAGGTGTATTTTTACATTACCTGTTTTATTCAAGCCATATCTATCCTCTTTCCCGTTGCTTGTCCAATTCACAGCGACCATGAAGTATCCATGCTTTATATAGTCTTCTAGTGTAAGATCAGTCATTTCTCCAAAGCAAGATGTTACGTCACAAAATTGCCTATACAACCTCATGTACAAATTATTATCAATTGACATTTCATTATTGGACATTAAGGTTTTCTCTCCATTAACTGTCATGTACACACTACTTAAACCATTTGGTTGGAAATTAAAAGGGTTGAGGGATACGTCACCATTAAAGCCTTTACTGGGAGTGACACAAACGACTCCGAATTGGGGTACTTCAGTCATAAGTGTCTCGGAAGTAAACTGAAGACTTCCTTTGCTGACAACAAACGACAATGTTTGGTAGTCAAAAAATGGATAGTATAGCCTGTTTCCCTTATCAAGAATGTCCTTGTGAATTTTTTCAACGCGACTATTAACGATTACCTTTTTCACATCGAGATAGGAATGTAAAATCTTGAGTTGATCTTCAAACACTGCGTTTTCCGCTAACGCTGTAGATAGCAGACAAAACTGAGCCGGATTTTTGCGTAATCTCAATCTAATACTCACTCCAGGCTGTATATATTTTTCCTGAAAAAAAAGGGGATGCGAGATTTTGCTGTAAACCTCAAATGAATCTGATTGGCTTATTTTCTTAAGATTCTGGTAAGCTTTATTGTCAGGGTCAACAGCGGTGCCGGAAGTCTCAGTAAAAAGTAGCTCTGATCGCAGCTTTGTAGTTTTTGACGGCTCTCCGTAATTTATGATTTTGTTTAAATATGCGCTGTAAGCGTACAGATTGCTACCCGTACATATGTTCACCCCATTCAAATAGAGGTCAAGCGATTGAAATAAAGTGGAAAAAATACAATTAGCTACTGCCGTGGAACTACCCGATGTTAAATTTTCACCTTTTTTGTCACAGCATTTTAATCGCATGTACAAAAAGGTGCTTGAAAGGTCAATGTAATGTTGTTCATCGCCTTGAATGTAAAACTCAAGGAATGAACTTTCACTAAAAGTTGGAAACAAACTCTCAATTTTCTCGGAAAGTAAAGACACGTCAGTTGATGGTATTTTAGATAATCTCAAAGACGTATTGTAGGCAGCATCTGATTTGAGAGGCTGAGATTCGAGTTCTTTCTGGCGACGTCTTTCCATCTTATCGCTTTCTCCTTACACGTCTCCCTTTCTTACTTGATATTTTTTTAGTTTTTTGACAGCTTTTTCTTCTGCGTCTTCCCCCTCTCAAAGGTTGCTTTATACTAGATGGCTTACGGCGACCCTTACCTTTTATAATTCGACGAGTTCGCCTTTTTTTCTCCGCTTTCAATGATTTTAGTGGAAGAAGGTCGTCAGGTAGATCCTTATTACTGTTTTCCATGTCAACAAAGCACTTCCGCTCTTCGTCACATGTCACGTCTATCATTATATTGATTTTAATTTAAAATTCAGAGTTACTGTAGTTGGGTTATGACTGAACTTTAAAAATTCAAACCTGTCTGTCTGTAGGCTTATTGAAATCTGAGACATGTGTGAAACAACAATTGGTTTATATACTAATGACCTTGGCTCGTACAAAATTTGATCCGATTTGGAATTTCTGGGTATAATTGAAAGAATGGGCAACTCTTTCCCCGCAAATATCTGATCTGAGATTAAATTACAAAGAACTAAAATTTTTTCACAAGAGGTGGGTTTTGGCTGTTCGAGATAAAACTCATTTTTTCTGTTTGGGTAAATAATTTCCTTTGGAATTTGAACCGTTCCTTTTTCTTCAAATGTAAAAAATTCGTCCCGATGCAAGTATTTATTTAAAAATTCCGAGAGAAAAATACGTTTTGTAAAGGGTTCCACGGAAAAGTCCAGTCGGCTTGTTGACTTTTTTACATGAAAGGTAATGTCGTGTCCTGCCTCTCGTAACTTTCTCTGAATTAAAAGCATTAAATCTGGCAAATCTGGTTTACCAATTATTTGGTCCAACATCACTGATGAACTTAAAACTTTAAATTCTAACAAGTGACCTGCGGGGCCGTTGGGCAAGTTATTAAAATGTTCAAGGTCAATTTCCATGTCACTATCATATTCACCGGGAGTAAATACTTCCGTTGAAAATCCTAGAATTTTGTTTAATGGCTCGTGCACATATAAACTGAATCCATCAGAATTATTGTATGACAGCTTTACTGACGTTGGTATGCCATGCACAAAAAAAGGTGAAATTACAATCGGCATTTGAAAACGACGAACTCCAATCATAATTTTCTGGACAAAGTTTGACCAAAGATCATTTTTCTTTTCAGCCAAAATTTGTTTCATGATAGTATCTTGTACAACAATTTCATTGTCACTTTTAATTACATCAAAAAATGGTTTTGACGCATTTTCGTCTGAATGTAACTCTGTTGTTTCTTTCTGTGGCTCATACAAATCAGTAAAGCTAGCACTTTGCAGTGCAACTTCATAGTCACTCAAGTCTATCGTGCGTGGTAATATATTCGAAAAGTGAGTACTACTATTGTGTGAAAACGACTCAGCGTTTAAATTACTTACTAACGTAACTGAAAATGCAGACTCCATTATTCTGGGGTAACAAGAGAGAGTTCTGGATCGACGTAAGTTCCGCTTAATTGATCATTAGTATCTGCAGTTTCCAGCACGTAAGAAAAAATTGGATATGTATTTTTTATTGCTTTTATCCTAAATATTTTTTTAGAAAATCCTGGGGTATAACCTTTCCTAAAAATTAATCTTTTCGAGCTTACCCGCACTAAATCGTTAAGAGCGTATTTATGAGGCTTTCTCGGTGTTTGTATTAGCTTTTTATACATGTTTGAAAATGCAATTCCGCTATTACTCGCATTAACGTCGATCGGCCGCATTTGATGTGCAGAATGCACTTTAGTATTATGATTTTTCGCAATCTGTGGTAGGATGTCTATCCAGCGTTTAGTATTAGTCAATGTGAAATTTTTCCAGATTATTGATTTAACGTCTTTTATTATTCTTTCGCACCTAAATGCCTTCTGCTGACTACTGGTGGTGTAGTGGTGAATATTATATTTTGCAAATAGTTTCTGTACATGCGAATTTAAAAATTCTACCCCTCTATCTGAATGGACTTGTACAGCATACTTTTTACCCCCTCTACTAAGCTCTTTAAGTGCTTCTTTCAAGGCCAAAGCCGTGTCACTTCCTGATTTCGTTTTCATTTTAATTAGGCTGACCATTCGACTGAACGTGTCTAAACATACAAGAATCCAGGCATAGTGGTTATTGCTATATTTAAATTTAGACATGTCTATTAAATCAATGCAATAATTATAATTTGGTGAATGTACTATTAGCGCAGGTCGTGTGTATTTTTTTCTCATTGGTTTATGCATTGAAAAAGCTTCAATCCGACTCAAACTTTTCTCCAGTTTTTTAAGATCAAGAGCATTTTTCCTGCTCTTTGCAAAAGCAGATAAAGAGGCTAGAAAAGCAGGATCATGCTTATTTTTGTAGGCTCGTTCTACATATGCATCTTCTAGAGTTGTTTTTTGCTTACGCTTTACCATCGTAGTTTTGCTCCTTTTCTAGTTTTTTTGCTGCTCTTTTAATTTTCTTTTGCACTTTCAGACAGAACAGATCTGGTGGGACTTCCAGTCGTATAATAAGCAATAAAAATTGCTTATATTCTGATGGTTCTTCTCCTTTTCCTAAAACAGAGTAGGTACAATATTCCAAAATATTCCAAGATGGATTTATCTCGGGTGTGTAAGCTGTACTATAGCCTAGGAAATCCCATGTAATACCCCCAGCAGAGAGAAATGTGAGAAGAGTTTTTATCTTTTTCACGATTCGTTTTGGGTACGCAGCTAATTTGTCATCTACTTCGTCATGATTTATTCTGCACTTTTCGTAGACATCTTTCTTAACTAAATAATACAAATGGGTATTAGCACTCGGATTGAATGACATGGTTTATGGCCCAGAGAACAAGTCTATATAACACTATAGCTATAACTTGCCTAACAGCTTTCCTATTTGCAAGAAATACACTCACTGCTCTATTAAAGCTTATTATACGAGTTACGCTGAGTAGTTCTTTTTTTGATTTAATTTGTTTTGTTTGTAAACAAAAGTCTACGCATTGTATTATGCTTCTGATTTCGTCTGGTGATGCTTGAGAAATGAGGTGATGATATGTCCGGGTGTTACACCTGACAAGTCTCATTAACCAATTAAAATGGTTGATTACTCTTTCCATCGTTAGGAATAAAAACAACTGTTCCTTCAGTTGGTATTATGCTACTGCGATAACGGATTTTATCAGGAGTGGTTGGATCAAATGAAAGAAAGAAATGACCGTATGTTTTGTTGGCAGTGCAGAATTTATAAGCATCGCTCCAAAATTGAAGTTTTGTTGGATTTAAATTTCTAAAGTAATAGCTTAATTGTCCCTCGTGGAATGTTTTAAACAGGACCAAGTGGGTAGCATTAAGAGTCCATGCTCGACCGTTTTTTGGAAAGAGAAGTTGTGATAAGAATAAAATTGTTAGTTTTTCATGATGACTTCTATTTATGAAAAACTCCGTTATGTATGAATTTTCTTTTGTGCTGGCTTCACCCAAAAATCATCCACGATAAGGAGCAGTTCTGTATCGTTTTTTTCTAGTATTTTTTCTAATTCCTCTTTGCTGCCTACAAATCGTAACGACTTATCCTTTTTCTCTGCTACTTTGAATATCTCTTGGAAGGTTTTATAAAAATATACAACTTGTTTTGGCGCATCCCGAAAAACAGTATTCCTTTCTTTCGCGATTTTTAATGCTAATGTACTTTTACCACATCTCGAACTACCTATTAAAAGTGTTGTCGTATTAATTTGGAGGCGAGGGTCGAAAGGACCCCACGGATCCATTCCTCTTTATAATCCTTCGGCGGTGTTGATCCGTAAGAATAGGAGAGATGATTTTTTCCAGATGTGAAATTCTTTCTTGAAAACGACTTTTATCCGCTTGGATTCTTGCCCGAGTTTCAGAACGATAAATTTTCCACTCCGGGGATTCCCCAATATAAAACACCACGTCTGCAGAAAATGAAACTTTTTTAGTCGTTGGGAGCATAATGACAGATGTTAATTCGCTGATGACAATTTTATATCTCCATAAACCCATGAGGTCTACTTTCATTTTTATTTATCCATATTCTGTCACCACAAGAAATAGAGAGCATTTTTCGGCGAGTTTCACTTATACTGAAACCAGTGATATCTGATGTTATAGATTTAAATGTAAAAAATCCATCATCCAACATGTTTAAAATATCACGGTATTTTTGATGAGTAACGTTCACTTTTCGCACTCCTTTACTGATATGACGCGTACACGAGGTACATGTAGTTTCTCTTGTCTGATGAAATTTACAATCTGGGTATTCTTCAAGTATGCTTAGGCATTTTGAGCGTAAGGCAATATAGCTTCGTATGTAAAAAGCTTCAAACTTAAGAAGAAGTGGCTGGGGTTTGGTGGTGCTATCGTAAAGCACGCAATCAGTAGGCACACTGTTCATATCCAATAAATGTCTAATTTTCATTAAATCTTGCAGTAAATTGTGAGCTTGAGTTATACGTAAAATCACTGAATCAGTTTCAATATAACATATAGTCACCCTTTCCTTCCACAACGGTTTTATATAATTATAAACCAGATCATAAAGGCGGTATTTGCTTTCCATTAAAATGTGATAAGTCAAAATTTCGTTTTTGCATACAAAGCTTTTTTTTCGTTTCATGCTAAATAGTGCTAAATTTTGACTTATAGAATGAGCATCTAAAAAAGTACTTTTTGCCAGCAATCGGTTGGCCGTTTTCTCATTTGTACATACAACTACCCTAATCTGCTGCTTTGACTGAATAAACTTGCCGATTGCCAAGTTGCTACACGATTTAGATAAACGAGCAAATAAATCACTTTTTGCATGCTTTCTGCGCATTTATTTACAAAAGGTGTAAGATGATATTTTATCTTGTATGATATGACTTCATGAATTTGGATCATCTGCATGCCAAGTTTGAGAAAAAGTCTCAGGTTACGATGACTTAACCAAATACGTTCTTTATGGTGCATATCCAAGCTTATCCGCGAAAGTGGAGTACTTTCGTTTTCTCTCAGTAATGTTTTTATGTCATTATAAATGTTTTTTAAACTGTCTTTTGTGACTGTTGTTCTAGAAAACGCCAACGGCATATCCCAGCTAGCCTTATGCAAAGAAGTCGGGTATAGCAAAGAAACGTTACATATAAACCACGTATCATCTTCATCATTTATTTTAAAAACATCAAACTTTTCTACTTCTTCTCTGTTTAGTAATTTGTAATCGTTATAGGGGGTCCTCTCCCCACACAGAGACGAATACATTGAATTGTAGTCCAAGTAAACCACTTCAGTTGTCTCCTCTGGTGTCACATCTAAATCTCCAAGCCTTTTTGATCGTGTTTCTACATTTCTAATATTGCAAAGTGAGATACCACCTCACATCGATGATTCTAATTTCTTTATGATTTCAGGAGATTTCAAATATTCATAATTAGTTTTTGAGACATAATGTAACGCCCCATAGCTAAATGATGCTAGTGACGCATCATACAACGGCATAACACCGAAAAGATTCATTGCCCATTTAGCATAGGCCATCAGCAATCCGCCAAGACCATAAACGGAAGATTTTAACACCAATAACGCATAATCTTTTATGTTTTCACAACCACCAACAGAAAACGTGTCCATGGCATGAGCATAATGCTCAGGTGTGAATGAGTTGAGGTGAGATATGTCACAAAATTCCTCATATTTTGGCATGTGCTTTAGCCAGTCCTCTTCTGTTTTTACAAAAGTATGGGGAAATGTGAGACCCTTTCTCATCCTCGAAAATTGTGCAGAAGTAAGCGCACTTTTCATTAAACAGAGATCTTCATCGTCAAGCTGACATATTAAATCATTCAGATGTTGGCTGTTAAAATGATATTCTGCGTCCAGAAAAACAATTTTTCGGTTGATTGTCATTGATATAAAAGCATCACTTGTTCTCTGTGGACAAATTGACACAGATTTCAAAGCTTTTTCCGATAAATGGGAAAGTAAGTATTTCATATGTTTGTTGACCCCATATCCAAACGTTACCATTTTCCTCCGAGGATAAATTAGCGTGTTACAATTCTGGCAAGGAAATGAAAGTTTTTGGCTTTGGCTGCTGATATAATGGTCGTGGTTGTAAACGGGTCCGGGGTTATCTGGGCCGAACGGTTTTCCACAACAATAATACTCTTTTACGTGTTGAGCGGCAAGTCTCTCTTCTCTGCTTACAGAAAGAGGGAGTTGTTGTGTTTTAATTTTGTCCAGATAAAAATATGCGTTTAAAAGCAATTGATCGTAAAAAACGTCCAGGGCGTCACTCCCAACGTAAAAATATGAGAAGAGTTCTTGGTTATCACTGCTTATTCCCAATAACCCAAACCCGGATACCTGCATTGCTCCGCTTTCTCCTGTTGTCATTAAAAAATCATACACAAGAAAGGTGGGAGGAATGCAAAGACGATAGCATTCTGTATACTTGTAGTTATCTGTTTTTGGAAATTGTAGGGTAATGTCATTTGTAAAACAACGTTCTTCATGTGATATGTCTCTGTAAAATCCAGCACAGTACCTACATGCTGATATATACCTATCATGCTTTAGGGAAAAGAAGGAAGATAAGCTCGTTATGCAAGCAAAATGCATAGGTGCAGAATACTTTTTTCGCTGGTTTTTCGGGAGATGGCTTCGGTATAAAAGAAGTAACGTAACATGCTTGTCATATTTTCTCTTGGTCAGTCTGATGGGTACAACAGATCCAGTTTTTTTAGAGTGTTTATAGACTGTTACCGAGATAAAATTATTTTCCTCGAAAGTATCTAACGAAGTTAAATCTTCTCCATATGGTAAATCAACGAGCTTTAATGTGTGGCAAGAAATGAATGGGTCCCATGTTTTTGCGCATTCTAACTTTCTTTTCATTCGTACCCTTTCAATTCCTTTCATTTCATTTATGGTCTTTCCGTTAACCTTGATTTTATCATAAAACAATGCAGAGATTACAGCATATAGAAAGCACCTTCCGGTTTTTTGTTTAACGTTTAAAATGCCGTGCTTTCCTGCCAAAAATGGACCATTTGGTAAATACCCCTCAGCATTTTTCGGTTTATATTTGTAAATTGTCAGCGTGAGCTTAAGGATCTGAAGCAAATTTAAACCTGACAATTCATGAGACATCAGTTGTGTCAATGCAGTGACGTAAGAAACGCAATTGTCCACAGAATCGTCCAAAAAGCTCTCGTGCAAAACTCGCATTGGTGAGCTGGGGTACGTTTTTTTAATGTTTTATCAAGCTTTGGCGAATGCATAAGCATTTCAAAAGAAAGTTTGATTCTGATCCCATCGTGAACCTCAAGGTACTCTTTTAATAATGCCAGTAATGGGGTTCGTACATAATTAACTGCATCCTCAACTAGAGGTATATGTATATGGTCATATGTATATGTAAATACTGCAATCGAATCACGAAATGATTGGGAGATTTTATGGAAAAAAGGCTTGCCGTTTTTGTCGAGTGGCTCCTGGATGGGTTGTTCTCTTCCTCGGCCAACTTGATTGATTGATGTGCACTGGTGAAATTCCTTATTATAAAAAGTATTACCGCATAAAATACACTGATGTATTTCGTTGTAATGATCTTCCAGAATATCCAATTCGTTTGTCTTAAAGGGACAAAGTCCACAGTTGAATTTTTTTTCAATTTTTTTATTCGCCATTTTGTAAAAAAATCAGTTTAAAAATTTGTGATGAAGGTAAGTAAACAGCTCATGAAGTACTGGATGGTAAAGCAGCTCTGGATGCTGTAGAAATACCTTAGATTCGTATAATTCAAAATCCTCAAAGTTTGATAAGCAGAAGGGGTCTGAAGCAGTAATGACTTTTTGGATCAACACGTAAGAGTGAAAGCGAAACCGTATTGTCTTATCGTAACATTCTTTACACGTTGATGGCAAGTTTTCATCATTGTTAGAGCAAACATTGCAGTAATAGTTGTCACAAATTTCACAGCGAAAGTATGTATGATCTGTCATTTTAGCGGAAAAAGTAATTTTTCAGAGGTTTTCTGGAATGTATTAAAACTCCTTCTAATGAAACACAACGTGATAAGCTTGTATAAATACTCTTATCCTTGAACTTAAACCCATCAAAATCTATTACTACAGTTGAAAGTGTAACTGACTGTACGCGGTATGTTGTTCTACCATAACTGTTTTTTAATGGGTAGTAGGTAACTTTGATTTTCTTGTTTAAATGATTACAATTAATAGTTTCCTGAATTGGAACAATAGGAACACAATTGTCTTCCATTAATCTAGGTCCGGTGAAAGTATTTATTTTACAGGAAATAAAGTCAGGTAAATCTTGGTTGTTATCGGAAAAGTAAACTTCTTCTACAACTCCCAAAGTTCCATTGCACAGATTGAACTGATTAATTATGTTTCTTTGAAAAATTATTTTAGCTCCAGTACCAACAAAACAAACGGGATATTCTAACTCACAAATTTCACACTGAGGATTAAGTCTTGGTTTTATAGGGCGCACGCTGATGTCACTTTGCAATAAATAATACTCATTCCATGCTTGTGCTTTTTGGTTGGTACTAAAAATATGTACACTTTCAAGAAATGGAAGTAGCTCTTCGTCGGATAAATTGCAGCTAAGTCTTTTGTATAATGTATCCACATCGTTCATTGTTATCTCGTCGTCATGAAGGCGCCTTAAAATTCCTTCAAACATTTTGTCACTTCTTTGTCTCACGTTTGTTGTTAGCGTAACTCTGTACCGGCGGTTTTTAAAGATGGAATTCCCCTCTCTGATCATTTCATCATGATCAGGTCTTATATCATCGTATAATGGAACATCAGCAACGACTCCTAACTGAGATTCGTCCCCAGACATGATAAAAGTTATTGGAACTGTTTTCGTTGTATTTTTTATTAACCTGATGCGTCGACACATCATTGACAGACCTCTAGACCCTAAAAGAAATATTTCATCGATCAAAACAATTTTACACATTGCTAACCGCGCTTTAACGGCGGGATGAACTGGGGAATTAACCATTTCATTCATTGTCTGTTTAACGTTATAAATGCCCAAGAGCCCATGGATAGTATACCCATTGTACATGTTTGCTGCCGTTGCAGTAGGTGCGCAAATACAGAACTCAATATTGAGTTGTGTGAGAAGCTCAGCAATCATAAAAAATGTATTACTTTTACCAACGCCCGCACAACCGATTATACTCATGACACATTCATTTCCCGCTAACGTATCTTTAATAACTTCCCTCACTACTTTTAGCGCGTTTCGCTGACACTGAGTTGGGGGTTTCACAAATAAACCGTAAGGAATCTTTTTATAGGTTGCAAGACTTTTAGCGTGTTTAAGAAACTCAAGATAAAACGACAAATCGCGGGTATATTTTTTTCTCGCGTTTTCATATGGAAATTGTCTATCCAACTCACGATAGCCCAGCTCCACAGTTGCCTCCATTTTAGTGCTCTGCTCTAACGACGAAAAGCTAATGAAAGAAAAGTGAAATAGTTCATGGAGAGACCGTACGTTTTTTCTATTCGAGTAACATATATAAACTCCAAAAAATTCTTTCCTCGACCATTCGTATTGAAACAAGCAACCACACAACTCCATTTTTTGATTTCAATAATTTTTACCCAATTTCAAAGTTTTAAAAACATTTTGATAATAAAATGGATAAAGAAAATAGCCTTCAAGGTGGTAGTGGGAATAACCCACTTCGTCGCAAGTACCCCAGATACTACGACTCGGAAGCAGACTTGGAGCAGTTTATTGGGGCAAAGAATCTTTTACTTGATTTCACTCCGACGACCAAGCAAGTAAAAACATTTAACCCTGAAGATTCGGAGGAATTCTGGTGCACTCCAGACGTCAAGTCGATCAACAACGTTTTGCTGGTTAAAAGATTTGCTTGTGGGCTTGACTTTGTGCATTTGATGCGATTAAATGCAAAGACTGCACCAACAAAGTTTAAATTCCCATCCTCCTTCATTGGCACCCTGATTTCAAGGATGAACGACATCATGCTTAAACTGGAAGTCATGCCTGACGGAACTATTATATTACCCGGAAGTACTACTTCAACAACCAGGGAAGAATTAGCTAAAGAAACATTTTGGTCGGGGGAAAATTGCATCAAGTTGTGCACCTTTTATATGAAGCCATATACGTCGGAGTACGGGTCTCTAATGTTTCGGCTTCACATTCGGGTTCCCGAGAAGTTTTACAGGACTTTCTCCGAGAATGGAGCGACAACATCTTGGTTTGGGCCGGCTTGTTCCATATCGCTATCTGTGGCGGAGGGACTTCTTAAGGTGCTTAAGGAAATAAAGTAAACTTTTAAAAATGTACAATAAAGTAAAATCACAAGTTAGAAATCTCAGGTTTTCTGTAAATAGTTATATTTATTTACTCAGACAATAATGTGCTGATTAGAAGTTGCAGATAAAGTAGTCTAGATAATAGTAGTCAATATTTTAAAATATTATACAATTCTTTACTTATGTAATATTTTTAAACTTGTTAGTATTTTATTCTAGTTTAAATTTGTTAGCATTTTATTCTAATTGTATTTGATCATCTGTTTCCTGTTACAAATAATCAAAATGTGAAAATGCATATTGCAAGAAAAAAATAATTAAAAACTAAAAATGCCAAATTGGACTGGTGTCTTTTTTTCCATCAAAACAATTACGCTTTTTGAAATACAAATTCAAGCACTTGTGAGCATATCGAAAGCTCGGGTTGCTGATCCCATGGGCAAAATCATAGTTGTTCAATTTAATGTTTCGTTGCAGCTGTAAAAATGTTTCTCCTGCGTAACACATTATTCTTCCCAGTTTTGCAAGCGGCGATTCTCTGGTTTCCTTAAATCCACAAAAATTGCATCACATAAGTAAAAGCACCATTCAAATTAAACTTATTTTTCATTCGCTTACAATTTTGTTGCATCCAAATAAAGTCGGCATGCTAGAGAAAAGCTGAGAGGTGAGCCCTTGGTGTATTCCAGTTTTTGTAAGACGTTGTTTTTTAGGTAGTGGAATTCGGCAGTTCTTCCTGTACATTTTAATTGCTTTGCAAGTCCCAGTCCACTTACGAAAGCGGTTTAAAAGGAACCATCCTTTGTCTGTATCTGAGAAATTATCCAACCCGTGTTTTTCACTGAGATAAGCTATGCTGCATAAAGCACTAGCATATGCTACGACCAATGTCTCATTTCTTTCTCGTGCCTAAAAGAACAAATGATTAGGGTTTAAATTTCTATTAATTTTGGTTAACCATTAAAATTTGAGGTTAGTTACCTCGTTGCACTCATACTTCCAGGGTAGAAGCATAAATATTTCAGGAGTGTCTGAGAGCTCAAAACCATTATCTTGTTGTTCGCCTATGTTCTTTTTTGGGGGAATAGATTTTGGTTTGTTGACAATGAGAGTGCTGGAATGTATTGTTGATACAAGTGGCTCTGCTTTTCCTAATTTTGCAGGAACTGATATGATTCCAGCTACTGGTGGAGCCAGGGGTGGTGGGGGTGAAGGAACTGTGCTAGAGTAGGTTGTTGATAAAATTGGTGTTGGTGCTGGTGTGGAGCTGGCTACAGGTGGGGGGAGGGTGTGAGGAGATGGGGGGATTGTTGTCGTTGTAGCTTGGCTTGTTACCATAGCAGGTGGAGGTGTTGTAGTACTGGCCATCGTTGGACGGAGGGTGTGTGGAGGTGGGGGGATTGTAGTTGTAGAAGCTTTGGTTTTTGATAAAATTTGTGTTGGTGCTGGTGTGGAGCTGGCTACAGGTGGGGGGAGGGTGTGAGGAGATGGGGGGATTGTTGTCCTTGTAGCTTGGGTTGTTACCATAGTTGGCGGGGGAAGTGTGAGGGTTGTATTATTATTCCTTGTTTTAGCCGCCAAAGCTGTACCCAACTTTCTTATGCGTAATATGGGATCCAATCGCTTTTCAGATGGCTTTGATGGTGGTGGTATGGGTCGCTGGCGCCTGCCTATAGGTTTATTGTGCCCAGCCACACCAAGTACATGGCTGAGAAGGCCTTTTGAGATTTTTGCAGAAATTGGAACACTTTCTTGTTTTCCTGCGAAAATATATTTCGTAATTAGCCAAAATTATAATTTTTAATAATAATATAAATTTTATTTTACCTTTTGGTTCATCTTGACACAAATGGGATGTTTCCACCACGTCATGTGGAAAAATAAACGAATCTGCCGTCTTTACGCAATAAACTTCCATTGACTTCGTAACTACGTATGTGCATTTGTTGGAAGTACACTTTTTACAATCCCAGGTAACTTCACATGGTGAGCCTATGTGAAGGCTAACAAAAAGCATTATTAAAATAAACTTCATTTTTGCATTTTGATTAACAAGTGTGTTGTTAGCTGCATACGTAAATCGCTACTAAACTTCCATCCCAAAAGTTTGAGAACTGCGTAAATATCCTTGTAATTGTTTTGTCTACAAGTGGCATCCTGTCTCCAGTTGAAACCCATAAAACTGTTTTGCCTGAAATATTCCACAGATAAAATGTGAGAACTAGATTATTGCAATGTCTCACAAGAGAAATCGGAATATGCATTTCACCTTAATAAGCGCATTTTGTTTTATAATTGTCATCACGAATGCTCATCTCTTTTAATAACAAAAGCACCAAGCTATTGTAATACTAGAACGTTTTACTTACTACTGCACCAAAAATGCTTATATTGCATGAAAACGCATACCTACTGTTTATGACAATGCTCAGTATACTCATTCTACACTCAAAAGTTATCTAGTGTTTATACAGACTATATAATCATGTACCACTAATTTGAGAAGAAAAACTGTAAGTTACTTGACATTGGTTTACTACTACTACTACTAATTTCAAATGCTTTATACTTTTATGATACATGTATGAAAATAAAGTGAGACATCTTTTCATTTAATTCACTGAACAAATTTACGAATTATTTATTGAAATTGAACACATTTATTTATTGAACACATGCATGAAATATTGAGAAAATAAATTGAAGAGAAAATTAGCAGCTGTATCTTAATGGTTTCTTAACCCGTCGACCAGAAGAAGTAAACCTATCATCAGCTATAAAACAAAACTAAACTACAGTAACCATATCTAAATCATTAGCTGAAAATCTAAGCAAATCGTTGGGTTGCTCACGATTTCCATATTGAAGGGCCTGTGGGCGGGGACGATTTTCTTCCTGTCGAAGGAAATCTTCAAGTTGAATGGGGGCATCCTCGTTGGCATCAAACACATTGTCCTCCAACACATTCCCGTCAGCAACAAATTGTGCTGCCCATTGTTGCTGTACTTGGTATCTGGCTCTGGCCCGGTTATTATTTCTGAATCTTTGGTAAGCGTTTTTACAGTGTTTAAACACTACGCTTACACAAAAGCTACAGAAAATAAAAGCCATGACGACCAGAGCCATGTACACCATCAGGAACCACCAGTAATCTGGTGCTGTAAACAAAAAAAAAACAATTTAAAATGCATGCATGCATGTTTACTTTTTGTCTGATACAAGGTAATTACGTATTATATTACCTTCTGTATCAGTCAACACGTCAAACGCAGAATGGTCAGATGGATGGCCCCCATCAACAGGTTCCGCTGGACACAAGTCTTCAGCGCCTGGTGCCCCAATAAGCCACTGCAAAAAAAACATACACTATTTACAAAATACCCAACTAACTACACATTTACACTATATACACAATATGTACACTATATACAAGATACTTAAACTAACTAACTACATTTTTACACTATTTACACAATATGTACACTATATACAAGATGCTTATACTAAATAACTACATATTTACACTATCTACACAATATGTACACTTTTACAAGATACTTAAACTAACTACACTATATTTACAATATTTACAATATACTTACAAAGTAGGCTTTTCCTTGCAAATCATGTTGCAAAATGCACCTCCCGGCGTCATCCTCATCAAAAGCAACCCACATACACTGTGGATGTTGCAGGCATCCTCTGCATTGCAAAAAGTCACACTAAAAATACACAAAGAAAAACTGTATTTGTGACTTTCTGCAACATTCATATATACATATATACACTATATTACATATTTACACTATTTACAATATATTACATAACATAACAATGCTTTAAAAATATTACCATTTCAGGTTGATCCAGTTGTCGAGCACGTCCGAGTTGTTCCAGGTTTTAGTGTAAAGAGATCATATATTAGCTTTAAGCTATATGATCTCAGATGAGAATTCAAGTGTGTAATTTACCACCATATCACACACTTGATGATTCTCATCACATTAAAACAACAGCAGCAAAGCTTTTTTACTTTGTTGCTGTTGTTTCATGAAAAGCAAAGATACAGGACAGAATGCATACACTGTC
>JAQFZH010001206.1:0-23183 GCA_034695485.1 Entomobrya nivalis
CCCTTCATCCCATCATAAACTAAAAAGTTTTAGTTGCATTTCATTTCATGGATTGCCTTACCTTGTACTTGTAAATGTACATTTTATCACTAACGCAAAATATCTGTGTGCAGCACATCATACAAAATGATATGGTAAACATGCAGATAAATGCATGCAGCACATTCTTTCCCGTGTAAGAATGTAAGCAGTTATTCCTTTTCAACTAAATGTACACGAACAGCATAATGGAAAAGACAGATGCTTGCATTCAAAATTCAGTGGATTTCACCTGCATGCATGTTCACTTTACACATTACTGAAACTAAGGGACTCATACTTTTTACTCTACGTGCATTTTGTTCATGTAGCTTGTAGAGTATACAACGAGTTTCTAAACGTGTGCCTCTGAAAAACGAAACATTATATATTGTATTTCGAATGTAGTTTATAGGAATGTTTAAAATTATTTACTTGCATAAGAAAAATACAAATATATATATATATTAATTATAGAAAAGTCATTTGAGAATCCTCATGGCTGTGTTGTTTATATTGGGAATACTAAAGTAGTTTTTTTTAACAAGAGTTTACTTCATACTTAAATTTACAAACAAACCCCTATAGTTTAGGTAGGAAATTAAGTTGCACGCTTTGTTTTGAAATTCAGTTTAATCATTCAAACTGTTAACTTTGAACTAAGTCTCGTTCTAAAATCCTGTCCGCCAAAATGATTGCATCCTTATCCTCAAATTCGGAGTATTTGGAATGTCCGGTCTGTTTACAAGTTCCAAGAAAAGAAATTTATCAGTGTGCAAATGGGCACTCTATTTGTAATCCTTGCATTAGCCAACTTGAAACTTGTCCAACTTGTCGAGTTGAGATTCCTAGTTCCAATGAGGAAAAAGTTCGTAATTATTATGCAGAGGGTTTACTTGATGCAATGAAATTTGCATGTAATTGGAAAGTTCAAGGATGCGAGGAACTTGTCGCACGTGATGAGCTTACTGATCATGAAGCAATCTGCAAATATGGGTGAGCACTAATTTAAATTATGTATATTAAATATTTTTTTTCTATTAAATGTTAACTATGTTAAATCTTAAATTTTCAGCAAAATCAACTTATGTGCATACGAGGGCTATGAACAGTGTCAGTTCCAATTTAGTACATTTCTATTAAACCAGCCGGAAAAGTTAAAGAAGGTAATGGATCATTTTAAATCTGAACACGACTTCACAGTACTTCCAATGGAATGGGACTCTGTCTGGAATGTGCAGTTGGAAAATTCATTTTTTGACGAAATTCTAGAATCAGATGAACGTCTGTCATCAATGGAGGCACGTTTCTTTGAAGTGGGTGGCCCACAAGGTGCTAACATGGAGAATTCCAGAAAAGATGTGTTTCTTCTTCTTATTCACTTTGATGAAGATTCACGTAAACAAAAACTATTTACGTTTGCTTTTGCTATGCTGACATCAGAAACATCTGCAAAAGAATCAACTTTTAAAGTGAAAGTTTGTATAAAAGGTTAACCTAAGCCTGAAATTGAAACCGAATGGGGAAACAACTACTTACCAGATATTATGTGGACAATGATCCCAATGAACACTCCAAAATTAAAAAGGTTTTATCAATTGCCTGTTGATGAACAGCCAAATTTTCCTTTTTCAATTCCAATTTCTCACATACAGAAACATTACCTAGATAGTAATGACAAGTTCAATATTCAATTCTCATTTCATTATGAATAGGCTGTGGAATGCAAGTGGTGGAAGGATGTTATCCTTTGGTTATACAACAGTATAGTTATAATAAACTCAACATGAATTTTGTATAAAAAAAACTTACATTTGATAAACTATATTAATATTTAAAAATGAGTGTAGTTAGAATCTTAATTTCTGTAAAAAAATTATTAATGTGGGTTAAAGTTCTAATTGCATAAGCATTTTTGTAACAAGTTCTAAACAATTGGAAAATGTGAGGACAATATAATTTAAGTATTATAACTGCAAGATGAAGTTCAATAGTTGAAAAATAAATGTACAAGCTAATGATAGATTTTTACTTAAATATAAACATATGTCATCCTTTTTTATTTATATAACGCAACTACAGTATTTAGTTATGTATCAACTATGTGTTTATAAGATTAAGGTATCAGTATTTGTAAATTTTAAACATTGTTATTTGTTTAAGTTTAATTTTCAGAATTATTTACTTTATTTTATTCGTTATTTATAAATGATATAATCATTTGAATTTTTTGTTCCAAAAGCTTACTGAACTCACTCTCAGAACAAAACGACTTAACGTCAACTCTACTCTTGTGTGCTCGTTGAATTCATGCGTTGGAGCAAACATGATGTCAAGTTTAGGCACAAAAAGTATATTGTACATAAAAATTAATTTACTCTACTAATGAAAGTAAAAAATGGGCAGAAAGCCTATTATTTGTATATGAACACGAAATACAATTTTCAATTTCCGTGAAAGACAGAGAACATGTTCATAGTTCTATTGAACACTAATTCTGTACACCTGTGGCATCCGAATGTGTACAGACACACAAATATCAAAAATAAATTATGTGATATAGTTTACTTTCTGCGGCGGTCTTCTTGTTTCAGCACCAATAATTATCCAATAATATGAATTACCGTACAAACCAGTTCCTTTTGAAATACTGTCAAGATATACAGTAATTAGCAGCAGTATAGCCCAGCCAGCTGAATCGATTGGAGACAACAGTTTAAAGCTAATCCATTTCCCAGAATCTTGTGAGTTGCTTCGTTTACTTACAAAAATCGTATATCTATAGCCATGAACTTTAACTTGAATTGCTTGGGTTATTGCACGTGGCTTGGATTTTTCGACGAAATCAAAATATACTTTCAAGTCTAATTTTCTTACTAATTTCCTTATTTATAAATTTGTAGCTAAAATTTAGGACTTAAATTCTAAACTGTTGGCATTGCAGAATCATTGATTGCTTATTTTGAGTCAAAACATACATTAAACATGGGTATTAACATGGAATTGAGTATTTTTTTTGGGAATTATCTACTTTCGTCTAGGTGGGGCACATTTGTTGTATTTGTTGACCAGATAAAGTTTCACAGAGGTCAAACCAAAATCCTAAACCCGTTTTAATGAAAAAAATTGTATTGAAAATTGTCACAATCGCCTGAAGAAAGCATCAGTCAAAAGGGACCAATGTATTTTACATCCTCCTGTATTCGTGGTTGCAACGTCAATTTGTATTCAAATCTATTAACATTTATCTGGTTAGTTTTTATCAAGGGGCATTTTGAACATTATATTCAGATTGCCTTGACAAATTTATAAGGGCATTATTTGTAATAGTTTCTAAAAATATCCTGTTATCCGCAAAAACGCAAATAAACTAATCTTATTGAAGTATAACTGGAATAGGTTGAGTTGTGTGTGAATAAGGTTGTTCTTACAGTATGCACACAAACACTTGTTTATATTTTAGATTTGTGGTAAGGCCGCTGATTAAGCTTGAATTTACGTGTATTTAAACTGCAAGCATACACTCACCTGTCAAAAGGAGGTATCATAGGGATATATTTTTCCTGCATCATACAACCTGGATTTCTGGTTGAGACAATTATCTGAGATAACCATTCATATTTTTGCCGATTACTACAGTTTACTAGCAGCAATCCAAAGGTTGAATTTATATCATGAGATATACCATGTATATATGTCCAAATCTATGATGTATTCACAAACACAACACATTCCTTTATAATTCCACGTGGATACGAATTAGTTGGTTGACAATTTTTTATGACGGTGAATATTATAATATTCAATACCCAGAAGTGTTGCTCTAGATATATTTGTACTTAAACCAAATGTTTAAATATTATCCTGACGGCCTTACATGCATAACTATACGTATACCACATTCTAGTTCATCTTGGTAAATGCCATAAGTATTTGTCATGGGTTCGTTTTAGGTACAACTTCATGTATAATATACATTCATATTATATCTACACAGTTGCAAAATACGCTCATGGAACCCAAAACGAGAACCATTCCGTCTGCATGCAAGAGTACCCTTACGTTAACACATATATCCTGACTTGAAAACTGAGAGATGCTTAACCATATAACAAACATCGTGGTCATTTTATTACGCACATGTATAAAAGAATTCAACCACAACCATACAACAAGGTATGACCACCACAAATGATAGCTTAAAATAAAGCATTTCGTTCACTTGCTTATTTTCAACATAAGAATAGTTTCGTATGTCTGTTTTGCTCCAAAAGTTTTAAGTGGTTACATATTTATGTATGAATGCATACATAAATGTGATATTTGGTTTTGATTTCTGATATTTTACAGAATCAATTCACAAATGAAGAAAACTGAGCTACAAATACAAAAAAAAATTGTTCAATTAGATATTAGGAATAAGATTTATTCTACCTTTAATTGGTACATTTTATTTGTTTGGAAATCATTAAGTAAAATGGCAGACGAAGAGCAGAGTGCCGTTCATGTAAGTAAATTTGCAAATTTAGAAACGGAGTTTTAAATTTACCTTATATACAACACAAGCGATTCTTCTACAGCGTAAGGTGCAGACACATACGTACACTTGGACAGTTCCAAATTGGCTAGACAACGTCCGTCTCGGTTGGTCCAATAAGTTTCCTTTTGACGCTAGCTTTGAAACAAAATGGGAACTCTCGTTGAAATGTACAAATGGCACGATACATTATTCCTGGAAGTTACAAGTCCGTCTCAACGCAGAAATTTGGGTTAGCTTGCTAGTACACCTTGGAGCAGGGTCAGAAACTATCAAAGTAAATTTCTTTTAACCTAATTCAACTACTATTTATTTATTCATTGGCATGCCGAAGTTATACAAAACGTTTCTTTAATCAGATGGAACAAATACTAGAGCCTAATAGTAACCTAATGGAAGTCTGCCAAGAAGCCAGTCTTGACTCACCATTCAACTATGCTAATAACTGGTGCATGAATATAGATCTGTTTGGTGGTGTAAATTTTAAAATAAAATTGGTGATTTCGCAACTGAATAGGATACCTAATAAAAGTATGGATGAATACTTTGCCCATTTTCACAAAGCATCTCAAACAAATATGTCTGCAATACTAAATGACTGTGAAACCAGTGATTTGAAAATAATTACAAGTGACGCTCAAGAGCTAATTGCCCACAAGCTGATATTAAAAGGTAACTTTAAACTACCATAATTATAAATACAACGAAATGTTTCTGAAACTAATAAGTGTTAAACCTTCTTTTTAAAATTGCAGCACAATGTCCCGTCTTTGCTTCGATGTTTCGTTCTCAATTCAAAGAAAATCAAACTGGAATTATTGAGATTAAAGATGTTAGTTGCAAAACTATGAATATTTTACTTCGATTCTTTTACACTGGAGAGCTACTACCATGTTGGAGGGATGAAGATGCCATAGTGGAATTTGTATATGCGGTGGGGAAATACGGGATGAATGAAGTTCTGGAAATGTTAGATGACGTTCTTGGGACTAACTATGATAACAATGTGACACATCAAACAGTGCTGTTGTTGGATTTGGCTCAGAAGCTATCACTTCAAGTGGCAGAGAAAACATTGCTCGAACGAATAATTCAGAAAATGGACGAAATTCAGACTACTGAGCAAATGATTGAACTGTTTGGTTTTTCTGAAGAACAACTATCCCGTAAAAAGGAAGGTTTACCTTTGTCAGAGTTTACGAACATTTTGACTTTGTTTGATAACGTTCTTGGAGATAAGTATGATTGTGCGGATATACCATTTGACATTTCGTTGTTGTGTATTAGTAGAGAAATGTCGTTGAGAAATGTGGAAGTAAAGCTGTTGGAGTGGTTAAAGAATGCAGTAAGGAAATCTAAAGCTGCAGCTGAGCTATTCGATTTATTTAGTATTAGTGCCGTTGGTGGTAATGAGAAAAATAGCACTGATGAAAGAGACGTGGTCCTTAAAGAGGACCCCAAGTGATATTCGAAGTTTTACAGATTCAAGAATAAAACTTTTCGATAGTGACAAGCAAATTTTAAATTATACTCTTATTCCAAAACAATATAAAAATGTTAACATTAATTTTAACCAGGACTACCCGCCGATGCTATAATACAAAATGAATGTACCTAATATACAGGAAAATACGTTAGAAATACTTTCATAATCATTTATTTAAATAAGTTTGACAAATTGGAGGCTATGAGCACTCTTTAAAGTTCACGAGTTCGCTTAAGATTCTTTATTAACCTAAGTTTACCAAAAAAACGATACTAGTAAAATAGTACTTCCGGCGACTTAAATTCAAGTAAATTGATGTTATTATCATTAAATTATTATTTTGAGCCTGAATAAAAGTGACCACTAACAATACTAATAATATTAATAAATGAAGAATTCGAATACATTCAGTTTTACTGCAATTTTTTTGTTTCACTGCAAGACTAATTAGTAATTTATTAGATAATTTAAGTTTGTTGTATAACTTGAACAATGATTAATGTTATATTAATGAAGGGTTTTCTAAGTTTATATCTAAAATTCTGTATTTTTAACCTGTATTTGAATTTATTCCGTTGCGTCGAATTATTCATAAACACCAAATTTTTATTTATAAATTGTATCTTTAGTCAACATCATCGCGTAAAGCATTTTGCTTCTTAAGTATTATGCTAGTATGCTATTCCTAATACATCAATTAAGCAAATAATAATTAGAAGATAAATATTTTCCTTATATTTGAATTTTTAGTGAATTTTGCAAATTATATAGCATCTATTTAATCTGTAACTTATAATTTACATTTTATACATTTAGCTCATGGAGACTTGAGAAACTGTTCAATTTGCAAATATTTAGTTTTTTAACAAAAATTGATTTTTTAAAGGAATTCATGTATTCATTGATATATTCCATATTCTATCAGTTAACCCAATTTGTCACGAACAAAATTGTTATTTTGCAGTGAAACATTTTTTACACCTTTATCGTGCAACTTTTAATGTAAATTTAATAAAACAGCTTATTGCCATTAAAACTAATTAAAAATACTTATATAATTTTGTCTATGTTTAGGGATTTTACACATTCCTTTACGTAAGAAATATACGACAAAGAACTTAATTACAAATTTACTGCTATGGCTTAAGTCCGTGTAAACTATTTGGTTTTTAAGAACTCGATCAAAAGAAGGAGTAGTCGGTGTTTATGTATAAACAGTTTACTCTATACCAATATATAATTTTCCTCCTCCAGTCGTCTTACAAAGTTTGCACAGTTGCTAAATATTAAATTATAAACATATTTATAAATACGAAACATTTTTCTTAAACCAAAGACCCGTATCTCTCATAGACTACTGCAAATAATGTGACACTTAAAAGTATGTCATTACTTCGAATTATTCATTTGAATTTACAAGTGTCCATATCTAACTTGTTCATAATAATTCGGTGAAAAGTAGTCAAACTTATGATAGACTGTCATTTGTGATGTCTTCTAATATGTCGTATAAGACTATGCTTGTAAGGAAATTTTTCGTCACATTGCTCACAGTCAAATGGCTTTTCACGCGTATGTGTCATCAGATGATTTGTCAAAGTGCATCTTTTTCCAAATCCTTTTTCACAAAACACGCATGTGTTATCCTTGATCTTTTGATGTACCGTCTTTTCATGGTCAAGCAAAGTGCAATGTTTGGTAAACTCGTCTCCACATTCCTCACACTTCCAGGGCCTATAATTTCCATGAACAGCTGAGAAATGATTTCTGACTTGATACTTTGTCCAAAACAGTTTTTTACACAGCCAGCAGCTCTGTTGTTTTGTAGAACTGTGTGTTTTTTCATGATCTTGCATGGCTTGCTTTAGAAAATATTTCTTCGAACAAAATTGGCATTTGAATTGTTTTTCTTCATTGTGAAAAACAACATGTCTTCTGAGTGCACAGTCAGATGATAAATATTTTCCACATATTTCACATTTCCATGGCGTTTCCGTTTTATGGGTAAGCAGATGATTTTGCAAGGTTAACTTCACTTTAAAGCATTTGCTACACTCTGGACACTTGAAAGGCTTGTTGTCATTGTGGGTGTCTATG
This sequence comes from Entomobrya nivalis, assembly GCA_034695485.1. Lineage (NCBI taxonomy): Eukaryota > Metazoa > Arthropoda > Collembola > Entomobryomorpha > Entomobryidae > Entomobrya > Entomobrya nivalis. The sequence goes on from JAQFZH010001206.1 coordinate 8,139, forward strand.
TGCTTACGGAGGTTAGGTTTTATGGAAAAACGCTTTTCACACAGATTGCACTGAAATGGCTTCTCTCCAGTATGAGTTTTCATGTGGTAGTTTAAAACTGCCTTGGTGTAGCTACATTTGTCACAAGTTTGGCAGAAAAATGGTTTTTCCGTTGTATGGGTAAAATAGTGAGTATGAAGATTGTCTTTTGAAGAAAATGGTTTATTACAAAAAATGCAGGTAAAACTTTTCTGTCGCTGAGCCATTTTAATGGTATGTGATGCTTAGATTTAGTGACGGATGTAAACTTTTGTATTATATTTACAAGTTTGAAAACTTAAATTATTCTAGCTTCAGAATATGGGATCTGAATTACCTGTGTATTTTTTGTAGGTAGTTTGGGCTTTGAATTTTATAAATATTAAAATAATAGTAAAACACTCAAGACTGTTTAGCTAAAATGAAATAAAATATAAAACAAACTGATCGGATTCCACAAACAGCTGCTTTCCCTTTCCAATCCTTTTTGTAAATGGGCATATACGCGTGCATGCATCAACCACAATGTATGCTTGTGCGGATACAATTTTCTGCCTATAAGTGATAGCTAGTTGTTACATTCCATGGGTGTATAGAAATACATGTATATGCATTTCTGGCCATAAAGTTTATTTGCTAGTAAAGCCATTTTTCTGCATATTGCCTGTCCTTGTTGAAGTAAAAATTAAGAGAAAAACGTTTTTATAAGCACATGAAACGAACTCTGTACAAATGGTGTGCTTAATCATCAATACTTCGAATATATTTTTTAAAGAGGCGTAAATATTTTTAATACAGTGGCACATTAATATTAGCTTAATTCGATTAATTCGTCGTTATTTTTCATCTATCGATTTGTGTATTAAATAAAAACCAATATTTAAAATATCTGGAACTTATTGTGTTTAATAGTGAATTTTTAATTTCGGTTTATGAGTGCTGTTTATCTTTATTGGTAAATGAACAATAATATTCTCATCCTGATATTTATTATAGTATGTGTAAGTGGAAATACAAACGCATTTTAGTTTAAACTCAATCCAGTATATAACAACGGTTTATTAGTAAAGCCAAACTGATTCAACTTGGTTCAATAAACTACAACTAATTTAAGCATCATGAAAAAAGGTAACATTCCATACTTAATTCAATCTAGTCACACTGATTTAGTCATTTAAAGAACATATTTATAAATAATTGACCGCGTTAAAGCGAATTGGTTTGTATTTGAATTAATATATAGACTAGCAAGTCGGAAAATGGTAATTGTTCTCGGAAAATATAAAATAGTTTTAACTGAAATATTTATACAATCGAGTCGCTCAAGTAAACTAATTTTTAAACAAGAATGAACAAATTAACTCCATTTGAACTGATAGCGTAGTAATTCATATAGTGTCTTTATAAAACGATTCAATTAAAGTACTACATTCTGAGTTGTGGGAAACTTCGAACTTAGGTGTTTTATTATTCAATGCGAATACACAAATTAATAAGACACAAGATAAACCAACAGCTGTACTTAGTGTATTATTCAGCCGGAAAATTATAAGCTACACTTTTATTATTATATAATAACTGTCATGTATACATTTATGGAAATTCAAAAACAATAAGTATAAAAAATAATACGAGCCGGGTGTCAATATAATAACCTTATAAATATAGTAATGAAGTCAAAGTGATTACATAACTTAACACATGTTCAAAACTCGTGTTCTATCTAAAATTAATTTTTACTGCGAGTTGCAACTATCACAAACAATGAAATCGATAAAAAAATCTGAAGTTTGAATAAGTGATAAAGCATTTTTTGTGCAAACTCTAATAAACTGTAGGCTATAGCTAGCAACAGGTCTACTACAAGCTTAATGGTTATTGAAGCGTATTATTTAATGTTCATCAAATTTTTTACATAACAACAGAGATAACAAATGGTTTTGAAGTCGTTGCGTCAACATATTTCTTTTACCATTTTGCTACTGGGTTTTCTATCGTTCATTCGCGTGCTATATTTCCAAGTCTTAAATTAATGTCTCCACGGGATTTGTACACATTAATCTAATTGGAAATACGAACCATTTAATATCCAAGTCATTTTAATTTCATTTAAAATAAAGGGTTTCATTATTTCGTACAGATAATTGCTGACTAATCATTTTAGCAAATTGATCGGACACAAACTTTTGTTATTGCCCTATCTAGCGAGTTTATTTTTTTCTTTAATGGCTTCTACTGCAGAAATAAAGGTTCATACATATATTTCATTAAAGGAACTCATTTATTACTATGTTTATTAGTTAACATAAACATTAAATTATTTTACAGACCGGAGAGAAGACATTCAAACTTGAATGGAAAATACCTAATTGGGATGCAGTCCAAAAGAATGTTGGCGAACTGCTGAAACAGAAGTTTAACTTTGAGACTCTACTTTTTTCGGAGACAATAGCAAGCTGGGAAGTAGGGTTTTTAAAGAATGAAAAAGCTAACTCTAAAAGTAGCGTTATATTTTACCACAAGTTGATGGAGTTGTCAGGTGATTTCACAGAGTTGGACACGGATATAAGTATTAGTTATGTTTTTAATAATGGTTCTCGAGGCAACACTACAAACATTGTAAAGACCAAATTTGATTCAAATTATTTATGATACATAAAATGTGTACATCTTGAAAGTTTTTTTCTTAATTCTCGGCAGGTAAAACACTGTTTTCAAGAAAAAGGCATAAACACTTTTGAGAACTGTGCTTGTATACCAGGCTGTTACGGTTCATTTTTGGATAATACGGGATCCTTGAAGCTCTCTATTTGTCTCACTGTTCGTTTTTTCCTTGAGTCAAAGAAAACCAAACCAAATTCCTTGTTGCTTGCAGAATTTAACAATGTATCATCTGGAAGACTCTGTAAGAACTGGGCTACCATTTTCCAAAATACGATCAATTCCGATCTGAAAATAATAACAAGCGATAACCAAGAGATTTTGGCACATAAGCTTGTACTTCAGGGTAAGCTAATTCTACAATAATCAAATAACATTGTCTGTAAACTTCACATTTTAATATGTGTTGAATCTATTATAGCTCAGTGTCCTGTTTTTGCAACAACCTACCACTCTGAGTTCTCCGAAAATACCAACGCTACTGTTAATACAACTGAAATATCGGCAAAGACAATGAACGTGTTATTGCATTATTTCTATTCCGGTGAGCTTTCTAAGACTTGGTGGGAAAAAGATGTCATTGTGGAGTTCACAGCAGCTGTAGCAAAATACAAAATGAATGAAATCGCAGATATGCTAGACAACGTTTTGGGAAATGCGGAAGAACAGACTAGTTGGCAAAACGATTGGAAGCTATTAAAGCTGGCGCGGAAGATGTCACTCAAGAAGGCAGAACAACGTTTAAATGGCCGAATTCTTGACGCGACGAAACGAGTTCAAAATGCCGATGAATTGATTGCTCTTTTTCGAACCATCAATATGGCAGACGACGAAAGTGAGGAACATGGCATGCTTGTTCGTGTTAATAATTCATAATTGGGTAGTGAATTGAATTATGTACATCATTTAGCCATAATGAATTTATGTCAGAGTTTCATAATATATTTCAAAAACGTAACGTATAGATACAAGAATTTAGAGTAGAGAATGAAAATAACTATCTTATATTACGGGATTATAACTACCTGTCATTATAGAGTAAATAGTATAGTTGTGCTATCCGTATTTTAAATAATTGTAAACTGTCAAATCTATCCATTATGTTTTCAGTATAAATGTTTCTTTATGAAATGCAAAGTTTTCGTAATCAACAGAAATATTAACAAAAAATAAAGAATAAATGGTTTGAAAAAGTAACAAAGGAAATAAGGCGCAGTTCTTGCATATATTTTACTTTTTTATAGTTTTACTACCGCATCAACTATTTAGGATTTTTCTTTTCCTTTTGTTCTTTAACCTAATAAATGGTAATTTTGTGACCACAAGAATGGCTCAAGAAATCGCATGATAAGTGCATGCTATTCATTTTTAGATTTTTTGCACAAAATAAATAATCCCAGGTGTAAGAGTACAAATAAGCCTACCTTAGCCCTAAAGTTTCTACACATTTGATATATTAAGTATCAGAAACATTATTCAGACTTCATCTGATTTCAGAAGCCATGCAATGCACCGCTGACAAAGACTTGAATGCGGCACTACGTTTTTCCCGTCATCTCAGCATCCTTCACTTTACCCTTCTCTTCTACTCCAAAACTAAAGCCATTGCTTTGTACCTCAAATGACGCAGCAATATAGATCATTGAACTTTCCACTGTGTGCATTCCAATGTTTGCATTGGTTTGCAGGATTTCGAAATTTTGATGTGTATCTGTGAGTTTAAATTCAAAAACGAAACTCCATTTTAAAACAAAATTAAAATTCATTGAAACTAATTCATTGAATTCATTCATCTTAGGATCTAAGATGTTCATGTACATCATAGGATGTACCGAGGTCAAATAAACCTGCAAAAGCCTTTCAATACACCAAAAAGGAAATAAGTTAACGTCACACGTTCTTTTTTGTATGAAAAAACAAGATGCCAATGACCTGAAAGTTTTCTTACAAAACAGGAAATCAAAATAAATATTTAAACTACCAATCAAGGTAAACACGCCACAGAAGTAAACAGGTTTTTGGAGATATACCATATTTATAAACGTAATAAAATGGTGAATATTAAATAATAAAACCAGCAAAAAACATTGACTTTATTTATGAATATTTATGGTACATCCACCAGCAGTCAAAAACTTGCTTACAAGCCCAGTAAATTGTATTATTAGCATATTCAATCGACAAACGTTGTAATCTTTCATAAATGGACTTGAGCAAACAAGAGCAAGTTCAATGTAATGCTAGTGAACTTCACAATCACTACAACTTTGATGATCCACCACAATAGGTGCTTCTGTAATGATTCATGCTTAAGTGGGGAATAATTTCATGATTAAATGATAAAACATATCTATCTTGTAAATATAAAACCTCAACCTGAACAAGTTGTTATTTTGTTTTGGTAAATATTCAATTTGCGTCACTCAAATGTAATCAGAAATGCTGAGCGTAGATAGTTGGAACTCAAGTAAAGTCAAGAATTTATGAATGATCACTACTGCAATCAGTGGTTGATAAGACACAGTTGCAAATTGAAAATTACTCTGGAATTCAATAATATATTTTGTTACATATATAAGCAGTAAGCCTCCGGCAACTAGATTCCTTGTTGTGTACTTTATAATTATAAAACTATTAGTGGGACATTTTGCTACGAAAATGGCAGCTGTTACGCCTGAAGCCAACGTAAGTTTTAAATAACCAAATTCCAGCATAATGCTTTCAGAGTACAGAGTGCAATCAATATTTCCATTTTTTTATAATTCATTTAGTTGAGCGAAAAATCATTTGAGCACACGTGGGTGCTAAATAATTGGGGGAAAATAATCCGAGATGAAAGCCTCATACAAAACACAAACACTGAATTTAAATGCATAGCAGAAAATATGGAGTATGCAAGATTTATGGTTGGCTTGAAAATCTTTTCGATTGGCCAACGACGCGAAGTTGGGTTTTATTGGAAACTGCTTTGTAAACACTACTGTTTGCTTAACGTAGGTGTTGATTTGGCTATTGAAGTTTTACAGGGAAACGGCACTACATATTCAGTAAACTATAAGGTAGGAAAATATTTTTAAAATAATTGTGAGTAAACCTTGCATACAAGAAATAAATACTGTTTCTTGTAAGTGCAGAGTCAATCTGGCGGAGTAATTGGGAATACCATAGACTTTTCTACAAGAATTTGGGGCTTGCTGCACAATTGGACAGACAGTGCTGTTTCCTACTGGGCAAATTCTGAAGGATCAGTAGTACTTAAGCTTAATCTTAAGGTTACTAATTTATCAAGCGTAGTTATTCATTCCAATTTAGAGCAGATACTCAAGTCTTGCAAAGAAGAATGTAACCAGCACTTTGCCGCTCTTCTGGAAGACAAATTGAGCTCTGATGTAAAGATTTGCACAAAGGACAATGTTGAGCTACCTGTCCACAAGCTCATTTTGCGTGGTAAAAAAAGTTATTACATGAACTAAAGACCAAGTGAAGCCCGTATCTTAATTATATATTTCAAATATAGCACGATGTCCTGTATTTGCTACAATGTTCGAGTCCGATTTTTTGGAGAGCAAGACGAATATGGTAACTGTTGACGACGTTTCTGCCAAAACAATGAAAATACTCCTGAATTACTGGTACTCTGGGGAACTGTTGTCATCTTGGAAAGACGATGACACTATTGTTGAATTTGCATACGCTGCCGGAAAATACCAGATGACAAAAGTTCTTCAGATACTAGACGAAACATTGGGGCTAGAATTCCGGGCATCTCACGAGGATGTCGAGGTGTTGAAAATGATCCAAAATCTTTCCCTGAAGAATGCAGAGACTAGAATGCTGAAACGAATCGTTCATAAAATCAGTCAAGTAACTAGCGGAGCAGAATTATTGGAAATTTACTCTATGGATGCTGATGATTATGATGAGAATACTTGTACGGCTGGGCAAATTCTTAAGGCTTATGACGATGCCCTTTCCGATAACGCAAATAATGATGCTTGCTCTTCAGATATAAAATTGTTGGCACTGGCTTGCAAACTTGGAATGAAAAACGTGGAAAATGGCTTATTACAACGTATTGTTGGCTCGATTAACAAGCTGGGTACTTCGGCGGAGCTGTTTGCATTATTCGATCAACACAGCGATAAGTCAGATGATGACTTAAAACAAGGAAGCTTCCTTGTTCCAACTAACCGAACTAAGTAATGTTAAGTGAAATGTATGCCGATCATAATACAATATTTGCCACACATACTTTTAACAATATTACCATGATACTTACTATGTGATCAATACTTATGATCTATTATTAATAAAAATGCACATGAAACAAAATGAGATAATTTAAAAACCCAGAGAACGCCGAAATCATAAACAACACAAAAAAAACATTCAATTTGTCATTACAATGGAACCTCAACCATTTGTACTTATGAAACTGAAAAATTCATAAATTATTAAATTTCAACTCAAAATACACATATGCATATATTCCCTTTATAAAGAAGGGTTTTCGATATCATAGGTATTTTAATGCACACACTGAAAAAAAATCTTCATCAAATTAACACACATGAGCTTATCCATAAAATGTAGAATACATCGTTTGCTACTTCATTTATAACAAAGTTTATTACGGATGTGTACATGCTTTTACCATTTGTTTATGGCTTTTAACAATACAAATGCAGAAAATACATACTCTGTAAAAAGCCATGAAAATAGTTCTTCTTATGAAAATAACTCACTCGTCAGCTTAGTGCCGTGAAGGGGAAATAATATGTGTACTTTTGTTAATTCTGGAGCATTCCTTATCATATCTTCAAAAAACGTCAAAGAGTATAGGTTGGCTTGTTTTACGCACAGTGTTGTATAGTTCTACTAACACCATGATATAGTCACATATTTATAGTAGTGTTATTAATGGATTGAATTATCAAAAAAAAAGAATAATTCGGACATCTGCCAAAAAATATATTTTTTAAAAAACTTTTAGTAAGAATTATTAGGTCGACATTGTTGCTGTGAAATTGGAAAGCATTGTGTGCGTAGCCACTTGTATTTTTATTTTAGCTATCAGTAAGAAGTCAAGGATTTTTCCGTTAAAGGCTTAAGTTAAGCACCGAAATATTACATATTTATATTACTAGCCAATCAACCAATGAATACTTGTGTTTGAACGATTTTATTTTATTTTGAGAAAAATCCTCTACATCAATAAGGATTGGTGTATTGTGTACAAAGGTAAGCTCAAAAGTTGAATTTGTATAGGTATTATCCCGATTTGTAAAATGGCAGAGGCTGGTGATAAGAACAACGTAAGTGATCGATCAGTAACCTTGGATCAGTTCTAAATATTTACAATTACAAGATAATGAACATACATTTAACGTTGTGATTCTATATTTTTAATATAGTTGATCGATAAGACGTTTGAGCACAAATGGGTGATACAACATTGGAAAGAAAGACTCATGATCAGTGAGAACACAACTACAGAAATCGATTTAGAAGCAGATGAAATAATTTATGCAAAAGTTACGGTTGGAACATTATTTCACAAATTTAATTGTGTTGGATTTTATTGGATGAATCGCTCTATGCATCACTGCTTGAATATAAGCATAATGCATGCATTTATCTTTTCAAAAAAATATTTTAACCGACGACCACAATGTCTGAGTAAACTCAACACAAAATAATAAAATTTACATGCGCATTATAGAATTACCTCATGCATTTCAATAATATAAACCAGTACGGATAGTCCTAATCCTGATAAACCAATAATAAAAAGGACCAATATATTCCCTTTCATAGTAGGTTTTTCAAGTGGAATATCCGGGTATTCTATAATGTCAAAAGTAAATGCAATTACACCTTGTAACCATTTAAGAATTTCCGACTCTTGGGTGACTGAAACACGCCTTAGAACATTGAGCGGGATCATCCCATCTATAAATATTTGTATTCCTTGTGAAGCAAACGATTCTTGCCCGATATTGGAATAGGAGTTTTTACAAAAAAAAAGTAGTTTTGAGTAGTATTTACTTACATATAGAGTTAGTAACCAAGCTGAGTTTTCTGGACAGTTTTTCAATTCTTCAAGTATCAATTTGGCTTGGCTGCCAAAAAAGTTTTCTTTGAACGCCCTATTCCATCTCGTTAAAAACCTATCATCGTATCCAGGATTTTCTAGTATAATCAGATTTTTGAATTGCTGCAAAATAAGTAGTAAAAACTTAGGATGCACAACAGCTACTAAAAGCGTCTCTAATATCTTGTTTTTGCTTCGTCGATGATAATGTTTTGTGCCAATATTGCTTCCATTCTTTTTGTACTTGGCATAATATGTGTTGAAAATGGGGTGAATTTTAATGTAACTGATGAAATCTCAAATCGCCGTCACAAATAAAAACGCCCACTTTCATGAAAAACAGTATAATTCCAGTTGAGTTCGGTCGCAGGATAATTAGTCAATTAAGACAGAAATTAACTCACACAAACTTCAAAAGTAATTACAAAATTAAAGGGTATTTTTATTTTAACAATTAACTTAAAACTACTAACAAATTATGGCAATTATGCCAGTAAATAATCAGTGCTGATTAACAGCAAAAAAACATACGACAAGAATTATCTTGAAGGAGGGTGCTGATGTGCTGAAAGCCACAGAGCAAGTGAAGTGTAGAGAAAAGAAGTTCTCAAGCAGTGCTGAACGCGTTGAGACCTCGTGGCACAGACTGGCACTGAATGGCACCGAATGGGACTAGATGGCTCTCAAGTAGCCATTGCAGAGAAAGAAGCAGTGTAGAGACAAGCACAAAGCCAACCTAGAAGGCGATCGTGCGGTCTCTCTCAAACACACGGCCAGTTGGTGCATCTACAGAAAACAGGGGCACTAAAACATAGAGAATTAGTACATTTTGCGACAATATGAATGAGTTTCTGTAGCGCCGTATACATATGGCTCATTTTTATCTACAATAAATGGCTTAATTCGAATTTCGTTTGGTGGCGATTGTACTGGACGATAGTTTTGGATATCCTCGACTCATTTTTTTGAAAATCGAACAATGTATAATAATTCTTTTAATCTACTATAAAGCGTAAAATTGTCACGAATAAGGTCACCGACGAATTCATAAGAAACCAGTTGTCTAGGTTTTACATGTTGTAAACATTTGTGCTTTTTTAAGCATTACTGAGTACCACGCCAGTTATTAGTGTTCCACCAATCATAATTCGAAACTTTGGGTACATGCTAATGCTAGAGGGAAACGGATCTCCTTGTTCTAGACATACCTTTATCAAGTATAGAGCAGCTTACGTCCAAATTTTTCGGAGCTTTTATAAATATTTTCTCGCGATAATTTCGCACAACCAAGCAAAAGGAAGCACACCGAAAGACTTATGCAAATCCAAATATTTCTATCGAAAACCTTCCAAAACTCATCAAAGGGTAATGAGCTATACCCTTGAGTTTTGCAAGTTATAAAGCTAAGTGGACTTAGGTTATTTGTAATTTGTAAAAACCCATCTGGATAAAATCGCGCATGAGTCATTATCCAGAATCCATTTCGAAATGGATACCATTCATCGTCTGAACTGGAAACATTTCCTATAATGTCTTTAAAAAACGACGCGAAAACAAAGGCTAAACGATTTTTTATGACATCATCAAAGTTTGTTTCTACTTCAGGTGTAATTTTTTTGCTGGTTAAAACTAAGGAGTAGAAGTAATCGGATTTTTTTACCCGTGGCATCTCCCCAAGAAAATAAGAAACTCCATGCGCTTGGATAGTTATTAACTTTTGCAATAAAGGGCATAGTCATTGTTTCCCATTCTATTTTCACAGCACTCCAGAAACTTGAACAATCTGGACATGGTATCAAAGTACGTAGTCTGTCTATCTGACAATAGACTCCCACAGAAATTTACGATCACATGACGTTGATGCTACCAACAGTATATCCGTGACTATTTCATAGTACGAAACAGCAGGACCACGTCCATACTTGGAAGTGTTCTTTCTTCGTTTGATCCAATTATGTAGGTGTTTATTTTCGTAAAAGTAGGACTCGTCAGGACTGACAAAAATGCTTATTGGTGGTACCAGACTTGGCGGAAACTCAAGTGTTGCGCTCCAAGCGTATTGAAATATATTTGTTAGCATTCCCGTTTGCAACGCATGATTTGGCATGAACAAGTCTAGTTGGATTTGACATTGCCATAGTTTGGATTTTCGAACAAACTCATTTCTATTTAAATTTACACAAAAACCAGTGTTGAATGATTTGTAATCTCCTGAATATGTTGGAATATAGAGTTGAGAGTTGGGGCATGGATGTGGTATCGTTGCAAATTTGTCCATAGGATTTCTAACAGTTCCATTGCTAGTGTAATTGGAACCTGGTGGTGCCCAAATTTGGTCCATGACCAAAGAATGGATAGAAAATTCAAGATTGTGAGTAAGCACGTCAAGTCCGAATTTTCTGAGAACCATTGGAGTATAGCCGAATGAACCAAAGTCTATTCTTTGGAAGTTATTTGCAACGATAAGGCACCTTTCATCTTCAAACTTTTCTAAAATTGCATTCAATTTTTTATTGGGAAAATTTTTGAACGTAACGAGTTTTCGCTAAAATTATCTGGATCTAGATTACAAATGGATGTGACGTTGATAAAGAACTTTGCCTCTGTATTTACTGGTGCAGTAGCATACCCCTGAACCAGTGTCGGACTTAAACCTAAGGTTATTAGATACATTTTGAATAGTATCAAGTGCACAGTGGAAATAGGACTGAGGATATGCTGAATTCGGCCAGGTTTGGTGTTTAATGCTGAAAATGTGTTATAACTGATAACTCCATAAAATTGCAAGTATTTGCTTGTATTTACGAGCTCAAAGGATACTTTCCATCAAGTTACATGCCTGGTTTACAATGGGTCAATAATCTGTGGTTGCTGATGTGTCCCTTAAAAAAATTCGAGGCATATATTCAAATAGTTTTTATATAAATGTGCACGTGTTATGTAAGTTTTAATTTATTTAATTACGAACTGTCTACTGTGTATGTAATATTATATATTACTTAAATGATTAAACATATTATTAAACACGCTTAAATGGTTATCCATGTACCTTAACTGCTTTCCTCATATAATATATTATTATTCAACGATTTGGTAAAAAGCATGGTTTCTAAATTTATTGATGGTTTATCTTTTAAAAATATTAGATCATTTCCGTGCATTAGTTTTACAATATTTTACCATCACAGCGACCAATTCTATATTCAAATTGTGTGCCTTTAAGATACTATTAAAACGAATTCATATAATCTCAGTTTTTTGATATTTTGGTAACGTAAATTATAATTTACTTCTGCTTTATTTATACTAGACTATTTATTTATTCATCCTCGTGTTTTCTTCATGTCTTGACATGACTTGTTTGCGTAGAAACTATTTATAAGCATAGGGCTCTCTTATGTGCATCGAGCTTGGTTGTGCATGTATAGTTTAGGTGAAAGTATGAAAGATTTTTTGTAAATATGTGTGGGCAGCTATGATTTATTGCGATTTTTTTGGTTTTATGATTTATTGGTGTTGGTAAAGTTGGAACATAATATCTTTATTCCACTAATAAGCTTACCACCGAAGGCTTTGTTGTGGATGTTAAAAGGTTTGGATTCAGCATAAAAGATTTCTGAAATGGCTTATTTGTCAACCCAAACGTTCATCTTTTAGAGTATTTACATTTTATTTTAAAATACGCACAAACTCTTTTTTAGTTTTATAGTTGTTATCCGTAATGTTTTTTTGCATAATAAAAATTTGTCCAATTGTTAAGCAAACAATGCCAAAGTAAAGAGACAGTAAGAGAACCAAGTATTTTTTCAAAGTCCGGTTTTGGATAATTTGGATCCCAATGATTTTCAGCAATCATTTCGTCATTGTGCTCTCTTTATTCACCTCAAGTCACATCAATACAGATACAGTACATTTTTTTACAGAAAACTCGTATTATTTTTATTATTATATGTCCAATATACATAAAGTTTTGATATTTTTAGTCATACATATATAACACTGATTTTATACATGTAAGCTTTTAAATCGGCGACTTCACCAGCATGTAAAATTCAGTTTTGCTACCATTTCTAAACTTGTCGGACCTAATTAGCTTTTTCCTTGTAACTCTAGCAGATACAGTATTTTTTCAAGAATCACATCACGATGAGAATGAACAAGATGTACGTTTAGCATTTTTTCGCTTACATTGCAAGCATCGTTGCAGGAATATGGACAGGAAAATCGCTCTTCGCTGCTAACCTGATTGGTTTCATTTCCCGCGATCTCAGAATTGAGTACCAAAGTACAGAAATAGTTAATTTTATACACTGTCTCAGTAGTTTTAAGAGCATCGATAAAGTATTGTTCTGTATGATTATTAACCATGTGCACTTCCTGATCAGTACAGTCTTTAAATCTGATTTCAATCCCGTGGGATTTGCACAACACACAAAAACTTTTGTCACTGTTAATTTTGAAACTGACGTCCGAAATTTTGTAGCTGTGGTTATCCTTATTGTTTATTTCCGGTCGAGAGAAGGTATCACAGAATGGTAAAATTCGACGTTTCTTAGTCGAATAACGTTTACCTAAAATGAGATCAACTATCAGGAATGTGAGAATCGATATCACGAACCCAAACGCTGGAATGAAAGCAAGAATGTAAACTCCACTCGGATTTTCGTTATCATCAGAAAAAGTGTTATTTTTTACCATGCTTGCGGCAAGCTTTGTTTCTTCGGCCTTTGTTTTAATCCAAACAAACCATTTCATGTAATTTTGCCACGAACTTACAATTCCAGAATGAAAGTAATGTTTCGATTTCGAAAATTGTTGTGTGGGAAATAGCCCAAAGTATTTGTATCCCTGAAGGTTTTCAATGATGACATCTTTTCCAAAGTATGCGGGTTTGTTTTGTGTTTTCATAATTGCATGCAATCGAATTGCAAATAGTTCATCTAGTATCATTGCAGACTTGTTACATTTATTCATGTGCATTTCTAAAATTTGATCAATAGTTTCATCCGAACCAGGATCTCCATTGCTTTTATTCCAGGCAGGAAGCATTTCAGAACTTTGTAGAAACTTCCAAATATTTTTCGGCAATTTGTCTTTTAAAGTGCTAAGTTTTCTCCAATCATCAATATACATCGTCAATGTAATTCGAAACCATAGCATAGAGAAGAAGGGAAAGTTTTCATGTTTGGTTACTTCAGAATATTCCTTTGCTAAATTAAATGTTTGATCAGAAATAGTTTCTTTTGGTAGATAATATCGACGAGTGAATGTTGTAAAATTGTGTTGCACCAAGCTGTCAAATGTGTCAAATGGAACTAACTCAGGGCCCATCGTTAGCCTTGAAATATTATCTCCCTTGTACAGATTACTTAAAATTATGAATGCAAACGGGATGCCAGCAAATGCAATACAGAATGCAGCCTTTTTTCTGTGTGCAATTGTGGAATAAATATTCACTGATTGATCGAGCAAACTCGCGTACATCTGGAAGTATGTACTAACTGTAGCATTATGTTTCCATACGTTGAGGTTATTAAGGTTCTTGCTAAGATATGGAAATATCTTTGACGCTAAGACGATCGACAACACCAATAAAATCCATATTGTAGTATCAAAGACTACAAGTAGTTCTTTCAATTGCGTCATCCAATGTGCTTGCTCTTTATGGCAGCTAACAAAACGTTGTTGTAACTTTCGAAATATTAGTCCAGTGTCATGCTGCCGACCTATTTCAACTGAACTACGTCGTGTAAGAATCGGTCGAAGCCTTTGATGATACCTGACAACGGGTAAATTGGGGCAAATATCTCCTGGCAAATCCTTCCATTTGAACATGCTTGAGAAGAATATAATCTCAAAAAAATTGATTGTCATGTTTTTCGGGAACAAATAAGATAACAAATGTAAATCTGCCAAATAAAACAATTTAGATGCAAACCTCATATTGAAATTGTATAATTTTTTGAGGACAATTGATTTTGTTATTTCGGACTTCTTCGGCAGATCTTTAAAGTCGCTAATAAACATCATCAGTTCGACGTCAGTATTTCTTGGAACGGCAATTTCAGCCATTTGTACTGATGTTGTGGCATGTAGAGAATTTATTGTCTTTGGGTTTTCCATGATAGGATACACACCCAATGGGTTACAATAATCACAATATGGGCAGTGTACAAACAACTGTTCGCCTAATGGATACGTTTGAAGTATTAATCTAACTTCCGTCGTTCGTACAAGATGAGGATCTCCAAGCACAGCACTAAGCCAACGTT
>JAQFZH010001207.1:0-23166 GCA_034695485.1 Entomobrya nivalis
ATAATAACTGAAAAAAGGGAAAATCAAAGCATACGATATCGGCACAGTTCCAAGGTCTATATGATCTAAAGTCTTTGGGATAGAAGGTATGTGTAGCAAAGAGTTAAGTACACGTCAGTCAGTTGATTTGGTCAATGCTTTTTTTTGATGATACTCACGTTAAGTTAAGCCGACTACAAGAAAAAGAAGCTTCATCATTGACGACGGTGATGCAGTGATTTTCCTTCCTTCAGTTTTCACACAACACTTCTTCAAACGACAGACTTTTTTTCAACAGCCGGTGTGATTTAATTTAATTCGACATTTAATTAAAAGTTAACAGGTGAGTTGCTAATTATATATTAATTCATTGATTGGTTAATTATGGTTAGGTGAAAAAAAATGGTGTTTTAACACTTTTCTATTTGTTTGTGACACCACTTGTTTCATTAAATCCAATCCATTACCAATCCCCCCATTTCAATTAGAAACAGGATACCGGCTTCAATTTTTATTTTACCGGTTGATTGACAAGCTGTTTAAAAAACTAAATGACGGTTAAAGACTTGTCAACGGCACCTTTTTATAATTTGGGGATCAATTCGATCAAATTAAAATCATTACACATTTTCACTATGTTTAACTAATGCTTTATGTTTTTTTTTCATGGTTTTCCAGATAATTCTCTGAAATGATGAGGCAAACAGTGGTGGTGTGCCTAGCGGCCCTGCTGGTTGGGTTCGTGTCGGCAGGTAGTGTCTTGGATTTGGGCGATAGTGACTTTGAAAACAAAATTGCGGCTTTAGATAATGTTCTTGTTATGTTTTATGCACCTTGGTAAGCTTATTAAGCTATTATTTCTTATAATTTATAATATGTAAAATGAATGATGATTTGTTAATGATTCATTGTAATTTTTATTGAATTGCGCAGGTGTGGTCATTGCAAACGTTTAAAACCTGAATTTGAGAAGGCCGGCGATCTTTTGAAGGATGACGATCCACCAATCACACTTGCAAAGGTAATTAATTTAATTTAAGTGTGAAATGATGATGATGATGACATAAATATTATAATGATGTAATAATAATTTTTATGTTTTTGTTTTATTTTTTAGGTTGACTGTACGGAGGCTGGCAAGGATACCTGCCAAAAATTCTCAGTGAGTGGCTATCCAACCCTGAAGATCTTCAGGAATGGTGAGCTCTCCACCGATTACAATGGTCCTCGTGAATCCGCTGGAATTGTCAAGTACATGCGAAGCCAGGTTGGACCTGCATCCAAGGAACTCAAGACCGTTCAAGATCTGGAAACCTTTTTGGCCAAGGATGATGTTGGTGTCATTGCATTTTTCGCTGAAGACTCGAAAATCGAGAAGACCTTCACCAAGGTTTCCGACAAGCTCAGGGAAAAGGTTCGTTTTGCCCACTCCAACGTTGCGGACGTTCGCACCAAAGCTGATCAGAAGGAAGACACTCTTGTTTTATTCAGACCCAAGAATCTGCACAACAAGTTTGAAGCCGATGTGGTTGTTTATGATGGGGCCTTTGACAAAGATGACATTGAAAAATTTATTACCGCTAATTAGTAAGTTACCTGCTTAATTAATAAATTTAATTACCATTAAGCATAAAAATAAGCCAAGTAAACTAATTATGTATTTTTATTTGAATTTATAGCCATGGCCTTGTTGGAATCCGTAATCAAGACAATTCTCGTGACTTCAAGCAGCCTTTGGTAGTTGCCTATTATGCAGTTGACTACAAAAAGAATCCCAAGGGTACCAACTACTGGAGGAACAGGATCCTTAAGGTAGCTCAAGAGTACAAGAGTGACTTTGCTTTTGCCATCAGCAACAAGGACGAATTCCAATACGAGTTGAACGAATACGGCATCGAGTTCTCCCCATCTGACAAGCCCATCATCACTGCCAAGAACAGCAAGGGACAAAAATTCAAGATGGAAGAAGAGTTTTCGTAAGTTTCCTTCCACAAAGCAAAGCAAACATACAAAATAAATTTATTTATAAAAATTAACCGGATGTC
Organism: Entomobrya nivalis; assembly: GCA_034695485.1. Lineage (NCBI taxonomy): Eukaryota > Metazoa > Arthropoda > Collembola > Entomobryomorpha > Entomobryidae > Entomobrya > Entomobrya nivalis. Next base: position 2,025 of record JAQFZH010001207.1, read on the forward strand.
AATATATTTCTAAATTTCAGAATTGACAACTTTAGCGCCTTTTTGAACAAAGTGAAAGGTGGAGAGGTCGACCCCTTCTTGAAATCTGAACCCGTGCCTGATTCCAACGATGGCCCAGTCACCGTTGCCGTAGCAAAGAACTTTGATGAGGTTGTTATCAGCAACGACAAGGATACTCTGATTGAATTTTATGCTCCATGTAAGCCCCTCCCCCTCTTTTCAAAGTAATTATCATTAAACTTGCTCCCCCTTTTTACAACAATTTACTTTATTGCTCTTTTTTCCAGGGTGCGGACACTGCAAGAAACTTTCCCCCATCTTTGACGAGCTCGGCACCAAACTCAAAGGTGAAAACGTTGCTATTGTGAAATTGGACGCCACCGCCAACGACGTCCCAGCCCCCTTCGAGGTCTCCGGATTCCCAACCCTCTTCTGGCTTCCCAAGGATTCCAAGGATAAGCCCGTCCGATACGACGGTGGCCGAGAGGTTGACGACTTTATTAAGTATATTGCTAAACACGCTACTGAAGAACTGAACAGTTACGACCGTTCTGGTAATGCTAAGGCTAAAACTGAATTGTAAATTGTTAAACCAAACTAATTAATCAAAGAAAGAAAAAAACCTTAATCATTGGCTGTTCTATTTGTTATTATATACATATGTACCAACAACACTATAATTAATACTTATTACATTATGTACTTTTCGTTGGTTTAGTTTATCTCTTTAAAAAAATGTATCACCAGTTTACCAACAAAGAGGATTTTCAATTATTCCATTTTTTATTTACAGAAATAATTATGAATGTTGGTTTGTGAATATGTGAATGATTTTTTTTCTGCTTTATGGAAATACTTTATTATATTATTATTTTTCTTGCTCACTGTTCTCTTTTTTTGTTTGTTTTTTGAATAAAAAAATACACGTGTAAATCTTCTTCATTTAAAAAATAATTTCTTGTGAAAGGGGGTCAAAAAAAACCAAAAAGAGATGCAAAAAAATAAAACATATTTTGTGTACCACACAGTCAAATGGGAATAAAGAAAGAATGAGAAAAAAATATACCAACAAATGATTTTTTTTGCTTGATAAAAACGAACAACTGCTTGAAGAAGAATTTTTTGTGATAATCACATCTAAGTAAATAAATAACATCAATTAAGTCTTGTATTATCAAAAGATGTAAAAAAATATGAGAGAGAAACGAATAAAAAAAACTGAAATAAAAAAAATAACATTCCATCAATTTTCTATTTTTTACAAATGCGACAACCACTCATTTTTTATTTTCCATTTTTATGATTCTCACTTTTCTTCAACAGATAAATCTCTTGAAGATAAATATTGTACATTTAACTAATTGTAGTAATCATCACACATATTATCTTATAGCGTTGCCGTCGCGTCGCCGCGCTTAAATTTTTAATCATTACACTAATATTTTTTTATCATTTTAACATAATAAAAATTATGGCATATATACTTAACTTTTAACGCAACTCAATTCAGGTAAATTATACTTTTTAATTTGACAATAGTTAATTATAATATATAAGTATGTACATTAACATTATGCAGTGGAAATAGCAAAAAGCAAAAATTTAATAGCGAATATAAAAAAACATTCAGGATGACATTATCATTTCATAATGATTATGTGTTGATGAGGAAGTTGTTGAGATGATAATTAAACATATAAATTGTTTCTTGGAAAAACAACTGATGATCTTATTAGTTAGTTTAATTGTAAAGGGCTATAATTTTATAAACTGGTCTAATAAATAATTTATGAGTTATTGGCCAATTTTGAGGGTTGAACAAGACTTGTTTTGCGACTACTTGGAACGGCGTCTGGAGTGGGAATCTCTGATGGAACAGGATGGGACAGAATTGGGGGCATCGTTCTTGGTGTCTTCCCCTGAGAAAAAAATGAAATAATTTTAATGAAAGACCAAAATTTGATTAATTAACTGAAAAACTTTAATAGTAAAATAAGTGAAATAATAAAATAGACATTTACGGTTGCACTCACCTTCCCCGTCTGTTTAGCCATTTGGTAGTCTCCAGAATCGAAATATTTTTGGCCCTTAGCTAACCTCTTTTGTAGAAATGCGGAGTGACCTGCCATCGGTCTAATGGATTGGGTTGGATACCTCTGGTGCAGCTTCTCCTCCTCCTTCTTCTCAAGCTCCTGTCAAAATAAAATTAACAAACATTTTAATTCATTTTTCTTTCACATTTTTATTTGACACGACCACAACCCTCTAAACCAAATATTTAACTCTGTATGTCTTACATGTGGACTTTCTGGAGCTACTGGAGTCACATTTTCTTGCTTCCCTTCATCAGCCATTTTTATTGCAGCAAATTAAATATTTTTTAACTTAATAAAATTAAACACTCTTTTTTTTAAATAACAAAAAAATTGTTTACTTCTTATTGAGTAAAACTAAAGACTCTCCTTGTATGTATATTTTATTCACTAAACACTTGACTTGAGTAACAAAAGAATTAAAAAGTAATTAATTATCTGTTCAGATCATCAACCAGCAATTCAGCAGATCAGTTTGCTCGTTATGACTTACTTTTTGTGTGAAGTCAAGTGAATTGGATAAAGAAAGAGAATTGAAGAAGAAAAAATGTACATTGAGACGTAAGAAGAAAAAAATTTACTGGTCTTTCTGTACATTTCAATTTTTTGTGTGCTTTTTCTCTACCATCACCACTACTCAATCGAGTGCACTCTATCCTTCACATGTATCCTTTAACATTAGATTATGGACATCTATATAGGCCATAATCTCATCTTTACAAGAAGAATGGTATATTCTATACCCAAGTCAGAGTGAATGCATTTTTGCAGGGGGCTTCACACACAGATGTGTGGGCAGGTTTAGCAAGAAGATCATTTAAAAGGTCAAGTTAGTCAATTTGATGTGACGTCAAATGTGACAGGTGTCATTGTCAGGTCAGGTCAATCCTTTATTTACGCAGTAGAATGAGGATGACTACATAACTGGATGACTTGCTAGACTGTTTTCGAACATAGAGAAATGGAAGCTGAGAAACCATGTGCAGAGGTGGTGGAGTTGGGGGATGATGATGATGATGACGTGGGGAATAGCACAGGAACCGGAAGTGAACAAGTGCAAAAGACGACACCCACATTGACACCACTGACCTTGGAGGATAAAAATGAAGTTTCTGGAGAGAAAGATGATGATGATGTGACAATCACAGGTGAAGATGTGATGACAGAAGTGCCTATTAATGTACAACAGACACAAGGACAGGTAAGCTCATTAAATTAATTATAAGTATGCATCCAAGTAAAATGAAAGTTAATTGGGTTTGATGACATTAAATTTATTTTTAAAGGACAAATTTTTGTTCCGTGACGAAATGAAGTTTATGAAGGATTTTGACCCGAACCAGAGAAAAATTAAGAAAAAGTGAGCTAAAACAATTTATTTTTTATGCAGATTTTTTTAAATTAACGAAATGCATTTAATTTTTGTGTTTGGAATTTTACAGGATGAAGAAATTTACAGAGGATGGCGTGATTGTGGAAACCTGTGACTGCCTTATTCCCACCTGTCTTGGTTGTCATTTTTTCAAGTGCAAAAACTGTGAAAGTCGCTGTTGCGGTCATACGTGCAGGTAAATTAAAAAAAATCGTTTAATGATTTAAATTAAACTATTTTTCTCATGTAATTAACTTTCTCCTTGTTACTTTTACATTTATTAGGCTGGCCAGAACATGGGATTGGGAAGAGGTGGAAATACAAGGCGTTCCTGGTTTAACCGTAGCCACGCGCAAACGCAAAGTTTCACAATTTATTTAGGAATACTCGTTATTTTTTTAGTTTTAAAAATTTAATTTTAAATACTTTAATTTTTAAGCATTCGTTTTGATTACCTGCATAAATTACAGGCTAAAGAGAGACATTTACAGGGGCATTGTGAGACTATACAACTTACAGTTACCATAATCTTTTACTAATTTTTATCGGATTGCTCACATAATTATATATTAGTTTAGAAAAAATTCTACAATCTAGTCTAGTAAATGCAGTAGAATATATCGAGAGAAAAAAAATTATCCCATTTCACCAATCTGTGGTATAAAGTGCTAACAAATTTTTAAATCTTCTTTATTTCAAAACTTGTAACTTAAAATACAAAAATAAAGACTAAACGTAACACAACAAAAAAACCAACATAATAATATGTTTTCTAAATTTCTTAATAAATTAACTTCACATTTTAATATATTCATTAACAAAAAAATATTTTATTACAAATATCCAGGTACATTTACATCATAACGCTAAATTCCACACAGGAGGACACACAGGTATTTAGGATTTATTTTTTAAAAAGTAAACAATAATTTAATTATCAAAAACTAAATTCTAATTAAAATAACAACTCATCTTCTCTATTATTTTTCGTAATTAAAAAATGGAACATTAAAAAGCCTGAGGCAAACAGAATACTGATTGGATTTAAACACAAAAAAATATTGCGGGTTGTGGATTGGATTGGATACGCAGACTGACAAACTATACTACTTTAACAGTTTTAAAAATTTAACTTAAAACTATGTAACCTTTTTTTACCATGTCAGTCTTAATAAACTACACACTACACACACCTCTTTTCTTCCACTGTCACTGGTCATGGTGCTCACTCAACCTTGATCAAAATTCAATCACAACGAAAAAAAATAACAAGTTGAAATAGTACCGTACCAACAGTCTCTATCTCAATAATTACTTATTAATCTACACACAATTCACAATTTGAAAAAAAATCTAAGCAAAATGCGCAGTTTTGTTTTCCTTCCCATCATGCGGCATCATGCACGGGTTCTATTCTTGTACATTTTGTTTCTCTACCAACTAATTAAACTAAACAAGCTAAAAAATATGCCAACTGCATCCTTTTTTTATATACAGCTAAATTGAGTAAATGATAATTATTTGTGAAAAGAGATTTCTTTTAAAAACAATTCCTTAATGACCAATCAACTCATTTTCTCCTACGTCCACATCATCCAGACCCACCACCCCCGCATCCTCTCTCCACAACATCGTTGAATTCATGCACTCTCCAAAATGCTTCGTATCCAGCGCAGTTCCAATAGAACAAGCCTCCTCCGTCATGTCACACCAGTTCTTGTACGTCTTCCCATTCGTCGAGCAAATGGGTCCTAGAGGAGCCTCAAATCGTCCTGGGGTCGCTTTACACCACCTCGGCCTAAAGGAACACGTCACACATCTCGGCTTTCTCGTGTTCACTTCCCTCAGACAGGTTTGCCCCTCAAGACATTTCGTATTTTCACATGTGGCCCGCTCTACAAAATTCAAATAAACAAAAAACACATTCATTTAGTTTTTTATCTTAATGAGCTAACCAACAGAGAGAGTCCAAAGCAATTAAACCACGAGTAAACTATCAAGCAAACAAACAAAAAAACATGTACAGTAACCAGTAACCTGTTACACAGCACATTTGTTTTTGTCCTGTTACATCTGCCGGATAACAAGTTACTCCCATTTTTTGTTATTCTCAAAAAAATATATATCAACTTGACTACTTTTACGGAACCAAAGTTGTTTTTTTGGAATGTGTGGAATGTCATATTGTTTACTTGTTAATGACGTAGTTTTTTTTAAACTGGTTATTTTTTTTGGCAAACAATGGTACATTCTACACCCAAGATCAAGATCAAATCAAAGGGTTAAGGTAATTAAGATAAGAGTAAATTCCTTACTTCTGCAAAATCCTCTATAAGCCACCGGTATAGCTTTCCCTTGCCGACACGCAGCTTGTCTCAAGTGACACATTGATGGGTAGGTGATCTCGTCCACTCCACAAAATGCCCTACTACTTGGGCTCCTCCTCCCTTGGTGCTCCCTTGGATCCGGACATTTGCGCAGTGTGCAGTTGACACAATGTGGTCTCATGTTTTGGTCAAGCAAACAGCGTTTCTTACCCGGACAAGTTACTTTTGCGCAAGATGCTATCCCCCAAAAAAAAGTAAAAGCATAAATTTGAAATTCTTCCTTTTTTTAAATAAACCAGTTTTTCAATCCAGAACAATTAAATTTTATATAATAATTTACATGTTAATTAGCCAATTAAAAGGAATATTTTAAAACATCAAGAAATAACTCACTTCTGCATGGTCCATAGTAGCTAATCGTCAAACCAGTTTCCTTCTTACGACACGCTCGTTTTAAAAGACGGCAGGGGGACTTGTACGTACGTCCATCACTTCTAAAAAATTTAAAATAAAATAACAATAAAAAACAATTTCTTTAATTTTAATTCACTATCAACCAATTATTTTCTTATGAAAAAGGTACTTGTTTTCTACTTACCCACATACAAATCCCCTATAATTTGGCATCCCAGCCTGAATTTTAAACTGTGCACAGTTGGGTGAACAAACACATTTGGGTAGACCATTTCGTAAGACGCATTTTTGATTGTCTGCACACTGAACACCGTCGCAGGTCGCTAGGTACGTTCACAGAGAACGAAAGGGGTATCATTTTCTCGCTCATTTTTCACTTTAATTACTTTGTTTGTTTCATTTTGGACGGACCCAATGAACTTTTGTTTAAAAATATCTAGTGTATTTTTTACCTTTGCATCGGGTACATGGTACACCGCCTTGAACATGCATGAAAAATATGGAACTGGGCGTCAGCAGCTCGCCATCACTCCAAGACGCTGTTGCAGAATTGGCCAGTTGGCTGCCCGAGTCGCAACATTCCTCCCGACTTACACCTGTCTTCACCAGAGATGTACATCGGCCATTCCGATTCATACTCAGCCAACAATTCCCACCTTCAAAAAGAAAAACCAATACACTTATCTTAATTGTTTTTCATGCTTATCATTTCTATTGCATATTTTATGAATGTGTCATTTTCTTCTTGGTTTGCCTTTTCCTATTCAGAATTTACAGAGATTTTTTAGCTGACCTTGACTCTTTTCTTTACACGCTAGGATTTTATAGCATTTATATGACTAATTTAATTAGTAAACGTGAACTCTATCAATGATGATTACTGCGAGTTTTTATCTAGCTTTTGATGCTGTTTATTTTTAAAGCAAGCTTCGTTGCTCCGTTATCGTTTACTAGACAACCAGCCTTAATCAGTCAAACATTTCGCGAGGCAAGGTCGGATGATATGGCAAATAGATTGGGTCAGAAAAGGTCAGATTAGGTAACCACTCTCTCTAATGGCAGTTCCTGTGTTTATGATTATTTTAGAGAAAATGTTATTTTCTTCATTCACGAAAACAGCTTTCAGACAAATGCTTCTATATTTTTGCGTCCAATTGGCGCCTCAATACATAACTAGTACTAATTAACAAATTCCCAACGCAACAGATATGCAAATACTCTGAATATGAACAAAATGTGTCGCTGTCGCTTCTAACTAACGAAAATTTAACCCTTTCAGATAAAACAAGTGAAAGTTTTACCTTTACTTGCTCTTAAAAGATCCCGAAATTTAAATTATCTTTAAACTTTTTGTTAACAAATTAAATGACTTGCTCAAAAATCAAATTGCTCGAATTAATCAAATAAAAAACCATATATGATTATTTTCACATCTTCACCGACAAATTATCAATACATAGTTTAGCGGTTCTATTCTGATTTTTATTTTATTTTAATCACAAGTTAATTTATCATTGAAATTTTCCAGAGTTTTACCACAAAAAATACTCTATTAAAATTTCTGCAACAGTCAGCGTAAAAATTTAATTGCTCCTTACAAAGTACCTAATTAGCTATTGCATTCACATATTCATTCATTGATTCATTCATTAAAAAGGAGAAGGAATTATGACGAAAAGTGAAGACGAGACAAAGACATAATTTGTTTTATAAAAAACGTCAAAATATTTTACGACTTTTTTTTACGATTGTAAACAAAGTTTATTATTTTGATAAATAAATCGCTGTAGCATCCTAACTACCTACTACCTACACACGTCATGTAATATCATAAGATAAAGAGTTAAATCAATTAAATATTAAAAAGATGAGTCAACAGTTTTTTCCTCACTAATTTTTCTATCCAATTAATATAATTATGTTATTTTGGTTACTACTTCCATTTTTATATGTCAGCATTCCGTATCGTATCAATTTACTCTTTTTTTTAACGATCAAAAAAGTTCGAAAGGGCATCTCTTCCAATATGACAGAGATCCGTCGGAACTCTGGAAGTCAGCTGTACTTGTACTGCGAAGCGGCTTCATAATTTTTTTTGAGTACTGTAAAACCTGCTTAAAAATCCCTTTTCATCTTGCAGGAAATTTCCCCTTGAAATAATTTAATAGGTCATCGACACCTCCATAAAACCTGGAAACCGCATCACTCTTTTTTTTCCAGTGCAAAAAAGGTGGATGCCCACCACCAACCTGTGCTCCTTCCCTGCATATTTTTAGAACTGCACCCTGCACCACAACCGCATAATATTACCTGTCTCATCAAATAACCCACTCTGTTTTTTGACTTTCATCATAAATTTTACCTGTGTTTGTGCAATCCACCCACCCACGCCTCGCCAGATCACCTTACGTAGTCAAAAATGTAAATGCCGTTTTTAAGATAAACAAGCAAAAAGCGACGAAAACAGGAACAAATATTTTTTGTGCTCAAAATAATTTCAGACGCTCATTAAAAAATAGTAATCCTCCCATTTCTCCCTACTTTCACCAGACTAGGTCTACTCAGCAACCACTCTGCTTTGAAGAGGGGAAAAAATTGAACAAAGAGATGTTTTGCAATTTGCATTTTTCCACACCCACTCAGACAGGTAATAAATGAGAAGTTAGTGTTTTTCAGACGTTCTGAATTAATTTGCTATTTTAAGCACAAAAAACTATTTTTTTATGGCTTTTCAACTCCTTTTCAACGTCTGCCTGTCTTTAGATTATCATCATAGAACACTTCAAATGTGCCCTGGACACTTCAAATTGACATTTTTGTCAGCCAAGTTGAGTAACGCAACAACGTAACAACCGCATGCGACACAGGAAACAAAAGTAAATGCTCCAGTTCTCTCAACACATCTGTCTTCCCCTCCGCCTCCCCCTCCCCCGCATAAAAAAATACTTTCCACAGAACTCATTTATTTTAATTTCAAAAATTAAAGGATCCGACATTTAACAATTTGCAGGTAGATGCTTACAAATGTCAACCAATTTCCTATCGCCCACCTGCATCATTTAAAAAATTATGTATCCAATTCCTACTTTCGGCATTACCTGCAAATTTGATACCTGCATACACCATGTATGTATATTGTATATACCTACATACACATGCAAGCATGCTTACTTATTTTCTTGCACTTTTTTTTACCTGACTGACGGACATTCACCTTCTCCACGTGTCAATAATCGTTTACAACCAAAACCATTGGAAAATTACTGGAACTTGTCGTCATGACAATTGCCCTTTGTTCCTTTATCATAATATTTCCTTTTTCCCCTTCTTCACTTTTTTTCACCTGTCCATTTTTTTCATTCATTCATTCATTCTCTATATTCATTTTGTCAAGATGCAAGACAACATCACGCATTGACCGAATGTTCGATTATCAATCATTCCCTCTCTCCTTCTTCAATTCAATCCACTCTCCGCTGACTTGACTCCACTCTTAAATGACAACGCACAAAAAACCGTTTTTTCTCCTTTGTTCAAACCATTTTGCACACACGTGAAAAATTGCCAAGTTCATTTTTTTCCTTCTTAGTTGAGGTCTCACCAGGTCGACAATCGACAATTGCGAGGAGGCTCAAAAGCAAAATATTCCACGTTCATATCCATCCATCAAGGTTTTTTTTTCTTTCTCAAACAAGCAAATATTTTCTCCTAACAAAACCATTGTTGTCCTATGTCCCTATCTACAATCTACAAGAATCAGCGTTCAAAGTTTACTCGGATTTTTTATTGATATTGTGCAAAGCGCGTCTGTCCGTCCATACCTACTTTTGTCCTTTACTCGTGTGGAGACAAAGACCGAACCGAGGCCACTAGACTCTCTCGCTCTCGTACATCATTTCATTATAACCGTTAAATACATAATACAATGCATAGGTAGTAGCCTAAGCAAAGTAAAAACCATTAGCATTGTGTATACCCCAACAACAGATTAGATGAGATATTATCAAGTATGAAGAGACGACGACAAAAAACATTCATGAATGCATTTTGCATGCCAAATCACCCGAAAAAACATCACATCAACCCATTAAATCCATTTTGTATGAATTTTTTTTCTCACTTGAGTAGGGATACACTTTCGCAATGAAAAATGCTGTTCAGTTGCCTCTCTCTCATTCTCTTGTCGTTATATTGATGGCTGCAACTACCGACTGCACTCAATTCACTAAAACTCGTCGTGTCCGTGTCTATACCCCTAAATGCTGTATCAGGAGGACAAGGATGGCCATAGCCATCAGCCATACCATCATGATAGCTTTATAGGCTATACGATGACACCCACTATGCATCATGTCATCATTGATGATGTGCAAACAAATTATATTATCGTATCCTCATCTTCCTTCACTTCACTGCAAATTGCAGCAAGAAACGCAATTCAAAACTCTTTTCATTACTTAAACATGAGTTACACTTACAATAGCTTAATGGACTTTTCACATGGAAAAAAAATCCATACACAGAAATGCACCTTGCTCAATGCTGATCACCTGCATCTCACGTGCTTCATTTTTTTTATTATTACACTAAAACTCTCTGCGCTACTTTAATAATCCATATTGATTGATAACATTTTTTTTGATCCGATTCATCTTAGCCAAAACTTAAAAAAATCATTCACTTCACCTCTCTCGCTATTTTTTTATGCATGTACATTAATTCATATTCATATTTGGATAAACTAAACGTGTAATGATAATGATCATGATGATGGCATTACATAGTTTACATACTATACTATAGAGATGCATATTATGCATAACCACCAATCTAATATAAATAAAGTAATGATCATCATTACAACAATTTACAGCACAAATTTTTATTTCATCTTCTTTTGAATCACTAGACATTATAGACAAAAGTATGCAATTTATATCATTATGCATGCAGTCAACGTAATAAAAATGCAGCCAGCATTTTATTAAAAGACAACCAACACAAATATTTCCTAAAACTGCTTATCTACTCAAACTCATCTAACTTGTTTGTCAGTTTGTCCGTCCCTTTCCCCAAAACATATATAGCTTAATACACGTTTTAATTCTGGTTCTATATTTTTTTTTCTGATTTCTTCAGCTACTTAGCCACACCCGTTTCATTTTTAAAGGTAGTAACTGAAAAACCCATGTTCTCAGCCTTTTTACTACCACTAATCATGGTAATTACTCAGTCAGTAGACGATGAATGAGTTGAGTTTGAGAGTACATAAAGTTTAAATGGTCTGTGAGACGACACCACGAGAGTCGTTGTTCTGAATAATAATTAGTATTTCACTCTGTAAAATTATGCACAGGACAGAGAGATATGCATACACAAGGCATTCTGCTAAAAACTGCATTCTTGAAGAGCCTCCTCTGTTTACACAATGCCAACTTAAAAATTGCCAAAAATGAAGTGGCGCATCATAAATATTCCTTTCAACATCATCATCATCCTTTTAGTATAAAAATAATTTGCACGTCGTGTCCGTCTCTGGGCCTCGTTTTTTAACCCAACTTTTTTGCAAAATGACTCTTAAAATGTATTTGTTTGTCTGTCAGTCTCCTCTCATCGTCACTAATAACACTTAACTAACAAATTAGATAATATGCTTTCACTACTTCTCTAAATCTATTTATACATTTATTTTAAAACATTTTAAAAACCATTTTTCTTCCTTCAAAAAAGGAAGATGATCTTTTATTTTTCAAAGTCATTGTCAGTCATTGATAGGTCAGTCATGAACATGAGTTATTGCCTGTGTTACCACCACCACCTCATCATCAAATCATGCAATCCATAATAAGCCATGCCATAACCCTTTTTTTCTCTTCTTCTCCATTCCATCATTCCTCAGAGAGAGCTTTGCTTTGCAATGCAAAATGCAATGATATAGTCATATATTTTTTATAATCAATTCAAATCACACTATCTATCTAACCAATCTCTATATCAAAACCCTCAATGAATGAATGAGTTTTTCTTCTTGGTTAACTTCTCAAAAAAAAAGTGCAAATGCGGCGAAAAATGAATTGGTGTCATTATTGCAACAGCCCCGCAGCGCAAAGTCAAAGTCAAGCCAAAAGCCGAGATAAACCTTTTTTCTATTTAAAATAAATAAAATTAACACACCAAAAACAAACTTGGATGCATGTGCAAAAAGCAAACACGTCAAAGTTATATATAAAATGCACTTTTTTATGTATACGCTATGCATGCTCATTGCATAATTACTGGTTAAAAGTTTGTCTCAAATTTACCTTTTAAGACATGCAACGTAACCAAACCAAAATAGCCTGCTGGAGAAAAAAAGGGGCTGATGATGATGAGATTGCGATTTGCGACGAGACGAGAGACCAGACACAAGTAATGATGACCTACCTACTACCTGGATGAGTAGTACCTATACCTGGCGTGGCGACAGGTGTATCCCCCTAAAAAAATACCTGTCTATGTCTCAGCTCAGCTAAAAAAAGCAATTTCCTTTTTTTGTGTGCATCTCTAAAATCTCAACTTGACTCACAGTCTCAGCATGCATGCAAGAAAAAAAAAAGAAGATTCCCTGTAAAATTCCATCATTTCCAAATAATTTTATTTTTGAGGAAATAGGAACAAGGAAAATCCTCTCTCAAAAAACTCAAAAGAGCTCGCAAAAAAATTGCAAGCTTGGTCTTGTCTCTCTAAACGAAACAGCTTCTCATGCAAAAGTGGAAAGACAAGGGAAATGATGAATCACAAAAAAAGATGAGTGCATGCATGTCTACAAAAATTCTCTGCCTGCATGCATAACATCACGTTACATTATCTCTCTTGGTCTTTGGCCAGGCCATTTTTTTCACTGGAGGGCAGAGAGAGATGAATGAATTTGATAGATTCCCACGGGTAAATTTTTTAGAATAAAATATTATTATGTAAAAATATACAATACATCAAGAGAAGAAGCCTTTTTCTGAAGAGAACATCAAATATTATGAAAATGTCTGAAAAATGCACTCAATAGACCAGCTACACAAAACCAAACTATAAAAAAATTGATAATATGCAATTTTACAAGTGCTGGGACACACTTGAGCTCAAGTATGCTACACTAGATTTTTTTTCATATCCAAAAATAAATATGCTGACAATGCAACTAAAATCATGAAAGGAAAGCCGACACCTTTTTTTTTCTTTTGTGGGGACAAAAAAATATTTCCATTCAGTTGAATCTTTTATGGCTTTATATTTAAAAAAATCAAGACTGAAATTTGTTCTACAAAAATGTGCACATGAATTTAAGCATTTATGCAAGTTAATATAAATGGGGTAATTGGAGACCATATTTGAGATGATAAACAAAACACAAACCGGAAGTAGAATGAATGACAAAAGAACAATTTAAAAAAATTGAAGATTACCTACCCAACACCATATGCGTTTCGCTCAAAAGCAGCAGCACTAGCACCGAAAACGTGATTAGGCCATGGCGACAACCATACCCAAACTGAAAGGGTTTAGTTCCTCCTGCACCCCCACCACGTGTCCCATTCTTATCCATCCCACAAGATTTACCATTCAAAATAATATTCCGCTTCATTTTTTTCACTTGTTTTTTCTCTCTCTTAAATTCCAACAAATCAATTAAACTTCAACTCTTTATTTTCCTTTTTTTAATGTTCAGACCAGACAAATCAATTCATTCACATAAAATTCCAACAAAAAAACAATGAAACAATTCAATTCATTCATTGATTCATTTATCCCAAAAAGTCAGTGAACTGAATTGAGTACAAGGACTACATAAAAATAACTAAATGTAATTAATTATCAATCATTAATTTAATTACTCTTTATATTTCAGTCAAGTTTAAATTTTAAAAATTTTTCCAAAAACAAAATTTTTTCACACTCCCCCAAAACACTTCAGTAAATATTTGCACTTTGTATATAAAAAAATGTTCAGGTAAAAGGCAATTCGTATTTAGTACAGAGTCGAGTCAATGCACAAATCCAAAAATCAAGCAAACCACACCGCACCAACACCGGCGTCTCTCTGTATTCTCTTGTGACAAGTTCACAACTAAGATACAACCATAGCCTTACTTTCGGATAAATATCTCATCATCACCACCACCATCATCATCCAAGAAGCTTTTTTTGCTATTTGCTGCTGATGTGATGATCCACTGCTCTGCTGCCGTGGTGATCCGTGATCGTACACAAGAAGACTTGATAAGAAATTGCTTTGCTCCTTTTTTTCTGTATCCCTGGCCATGGTGGTGGTTGGTGGTCGCTCATGATTTGATTTTCAGTCTGGCTGTCTGTATGAAAAAGTCTTCTTCATTTTGACTTAGGTATATTCTGAAAACTATTCTGTAAATTCCTTCAGAAAAAAATACATACTCCCAAATCTGGACTGTCACCGGATTCCTGAAAAAAACACAAAAAAAATCAAAAATTTAGCTTCTCACTTTCACTCACGTACTTTCACTTAAACATTCCGAACAGCAATATAAATCTGTAATGATAATCATTTTTAATGATAACCACTTTACATAATTTTATCATTTTTTGCCCACACAAACCCCTGCCAAACATCCAAACATACTTTAAGCGAGCGAAAGAGAGAGACCATTTATAAGGCCATAAAACTAAAATAATAACAGCATTCATTCAAAACAGCTCATCTGTGATTAGATTTTTATTACTTGCGATGATAACTAATGATAACACACTCACAAACAATAATATAATGAAGGTGATCATGATAAGGTCATATGGACGGAATCACATACTTTTTTCTTCTTCTACTGACTACTACCTACCCAGTGAGTACCCACCACTACCTCCTCGGGTGATTTTTTTTAATGACGTGAGTAATGGCCTGTTATACTCCGTATTAATTTCATATCCATTCCGAATATTTTTATAAGCTGACAGGTGAATTGTTGTTGAAATGCGGTCTACGATGATGATGAGCTAACCAAGAAAAGAATTTAAACACCTTCATCTTCTTCTTCTCTTCTTCGCTACCTCCTCCGCCAACCACCAACCACACCACACCAACCACCATCGTCATCATCTCAACAAAACGGTGTAACGATGAAAGGAATGGAATGCCACAAGAAATCCTACAGAAAATAGATATTCCTAGAAAGCTAAACTCACAAAAAAGTCTGGTTCTTCTTCGCTGTATCATCATCATCAAAATTATTTTACATTATTTTTATGCGTTTTTAATGAAACATTGTTTTAATTTTTTTTCAATACAAAGCACAGCAGCAGTGCCCTCTCAACAATGTTGCAAAATAGCAGCCACCACTCATCAGCAGTCACTCACTCACAGTCTACCAGCTTCTCTCTCTAAAAGATCGTGTTTGTGGGTTTGGCCGAGTTATTTTTTTATATTCTTCTTCTGGGATGTTGGCAGCTAAAAAACAAAATACCTTCCTTCATTTTTTTTTCTCATGATCATGATCACCAAACAAATCAAATCAAAAATACTGATGACGACACAGAAAAAATATATACGATAAATAATAAGTGGATTTGTATTATTGACTGACCACTATATATATCGTTTTTTGTGGTGAGTGACCATGACCAGTGATGAGGGTACCAGAAAAAAATCATTAGCTGCTTTTTCTCTCTTTTGCTCAGTACTCAGAGGGGACTGTCTTGTCTGGACACAGACACAACACACAACACAGCAGTCTGTGCAGCTGCAGAAAAAGTTACGTAGGTACAACAAAAATAGGTAATATCTAATATTAATCTAAAGCAAACCAATTATTATTAGCCAATTTACCGCCTACCTTCTTTACCTTTTTGTACCTACCTTTTTACCTACCTGACTTAATTCATACAGGTGTTCTCTCACTTAACTTTACGTTGACGTAAAGGAAACGAGTTTCTACGAAAATTTTATATATATTTTTTTACTGTCTGGAATATATTGAATTTTTGCAAAAACTTCAATTTTCATTATGACCATCTTCTTCTCAACCTATTCATCATCATCATCATTCTGCTATTTTCCAGTAACAAATTTTTTTCCAAAGCTAACGAAGTTTACACGCTTACACTACCTACCAATCTATTTAATCTACCTCTTCTTTTTCCCCTTCATGAATGGGAAATGTTTTTCTGCCACATATGTATTCACATTATCATTATCCAACACAAAAAAATATGAATGAATGAATAGCTCTTTTCTCCTCTGTTTTTTTTCTAGATGAATGACTGCCCTTTGCTCATCTCATCTCAGCTTCTGGTGATTAGATGATGTAACAAGAAACCTAGTTAAAATTAGCTAACTACACACACATCACCACTACATGACATGCAAAAAAAATGCTGCATAATAATAACATCCTTTCTTTTTCAGCCATGTAATAATCCTGCCTTGTCTTTACATTACCCACCATCTAATAATAATAATCATTAGCATACCTTAAAAAAAGCATGTGATAATATTTGTTGAGCATCTCGTCATCCCAAAGATAAACATTTTCATGTGACACCCGACACTCACTCTCTCTCTCTCTCTCGAAAATAAAACAGCGTTTCAACTAAATCTCTGCTGGAGTTTATTTATTTGTTTTTGTCTAAACTTGTCCCATAATAGTAAAAACGCAAAAAAATCTCTACTTTTACTTGCTCCTGCTCCTGCCCTGTAGCACATCTCATATTATTATCATCCTGATGATCATCATAATAATCATGATCATTAATACTAAATAGCCCTCATCATCTTCTCTTTCAACCTCATCGTCGTGATCATCAGTTTGCTTGTTTCGCAGTTTTCGCATTTCTCAATCTCATCAACAAAACTGGATACTACGCACTTAGCTCTTTACTACGAATGCTTTTTAGGCTTCACTTCAATGGCCATTGACACTTTGGGGTTTGCTTTGGCTACGCTACTTTGGCACACAGGAATTCGCATAGAAAATAAATGTGTTTTACAACAAGCGATAGTATGACCTTGACTCGTTCACTACCATACGTAACGTAACCAAAAACTAAATAAACTCATCATCATCAACTTTTTTTCTCCATAAAACCACATTTCTTTTTTAAAATAATAAAATTTTCAAAAAAAACAGTCCTAACCCCAAAATTCCAATGTGATTTGCTCATCATTTTTGTTGGTGATGATGACGATGACATGTGTGATGATGGTTTAACCCTTTACTTTTTTATATTTTTCAAATTAACGCGTTTTACTTTCCTGACACGACATATGATTGAAAAAAGGATACAGTACAGTACTCATTTTTTTGCAAATAATCTCGAAAAGAGAATGCATCACATTTTTAAAATACACTTTGGACGGTAATTATGATTAAAGAAAAGAATGTCTGTTTTGTGTTGTTGTTTTTGTTCTTGTTGAATAGGTATGCAGTAGTGCAGTGAAATGCAATAATGCAAAGGAATGTAACCCTTTTTTTCTTTCTCTCTCTTCTTCTCTTCTCCTAAAGCATAATCAGTTGTTCAACTCATCGAACTCTCAGCTTTACAGCTGAAGAATGGAATGCGACTAAAATGGATTGTTTGAAAAATGTTATGTGGTGGTGACGACGGTGGTATGGTATGGTTGGTGGCTTGGCTAGTGGGCAATATACTACTTTACTACGAAGGAATTGGCAAAAAAAAGTTATGAGAAGAGAAGAAAGACCGGTTGATATTTTGTAGGTATTACAAGAAGGATTTTCTACGCTGGCTTTGCTTTGAGTCAAAGATATTTTCTTCGATAGCTCAGAGAGATGAGAGAAACAGGTGAATAGAGAAATACGCAGGAGGACAGGACAGAGTCCTTGCCGCAGGGGGTTTTACGTTTACGATCGTGTAAGATAACAATCATTTGGATTTCTAGACTTGCTCGTACCGTTTTGCTCTGCATCAAAACATCCTGATGCACTAACTATAAACGCTGCTGTTGAGATTGTTTTGATGATGAGCGCTGCGCTGAGCAACGCATAACAAAATTTATTAATGACAGTTAAAAGCGGATACAGCACAGCACACTGTGGCGCCTTCAAAAATACTTGAAATATAAACAGGAAGCCAAAATGTTTTTGTTTGCTTTGAGGACTCATTATTTACCTGTTAAGCTAAAGCTTCTTTAAAAATCTTCTAATTCTGGGGCTGCTGGGTCGAGTGACTTGGCTTCGTTAAAACGCTCCACTGTTTTCGAAAGATTTTCCATGCGTTTGGAAGGTTTGAACTTTGAACGGGGTAGTGGTGGAGGGATTCCAGTGGATGAGGAGGGGGCTACCCCCAAACCCAGTCTGTCTATTTTCGCTTCACCCGAATCAATCTGAAAATATATTAATATAAATCGTAAAAATATGTTTTAATCAACGTTTTTAATTGATTTTTTAAAAGTTCACATACAGGTTCCCTAATTCCTTGGTTTTCAGATTTTCCAAGTCCTTCGCCACCTTTCCACCCCATTTTTTGAAGCATTTTGAAACCCTTGTTGGATTGCTTGATGGGCCTGGATTTTATTAGAAATATAGATACTGATTACACTGTTGCTGAGATTGCTGATTTAATACAGAAAAAATTGTATGCAAAATTAATGTAATACACTCACATGTTAGTCGATGCTACTTCAGTCTTTGCAAATGGATTATCAGATCCCAATTTCACCCTCCGATTCTTTGCCCTATCCACATATTTCGCTGTGCCACCCCCAGATTCCCCTTCAACAGCTACATTCACATGCACAGTCTTCCTGTCCAACCCATACTTCTTTTTCAACTTTTTGATTTCTGACCGTCTCGCAGTTTCTCCAGTATTTCCAGTGTACTCTGAAAAAGCACAATGCAAAAAATAACTACCACTAATTTTCAATATATTCTGATAATTCTGAGAAAAAATTACAAATATTATTTATAAATTACCATAAAGAGGTTCTTTTTGTAGGATAAGTCCCGGCTCGCAATGTCCACACGTGAAATCACCGGGATGAATGTGAATCAACAGAGTGACATCCTCGCCCACCTGAAGCGTACTTCCATGCACAAGTTCTTGGGGTTCACTCGTCACTCCACACTCTGATAACCTTGTTCTATTCAAATAAGTACCATGAGTACTGCCCAAATCAGTAATGAAATATTTCCCTTCCCCTCCATCAATCCCTCCATTTTGCTGATTCCCTCCACCCTCAGTGTCTACAGTGAAGGAGGAATTATCACCCGAGAAGTATTGAATTTGTGCGTGATTCTTCTCTATCGAAGGACAAGGTAACAATAAAGCGTGCTGACTCCCCTTGGAACCAATCGTTCCCCCCGTGTAAGGCACCAAGAAGAGGGTCCCTTTCTTCAGAGACTTTACTGACTTTAGAGACTCCTGAACAACAGCTCTAATACAAGGAGGGAAATTGTTTTGCTGGGGATCCGGATCCTCCTCACTATTTTCCCCGGAGGAACTTTCATTGTCGTCGCTACTATTTGTACACTCATTTCTATTGGGTGAGGATTCTGCTGAGGTGCTGATTTCCCCTTCTTCCATGTCACTAGGGGGACTTCCAGGAGATTTCACGGAAGAGGCTTGTGGACTTGATGGATTTTCATCTGGCGGAAGTACTTCATCATCGTTTGCTGGCGATTGGGGAGAGGCGACTGCGACTCTGGCTTCACTTTGATCAGCTTGATCGGAAATGGAAACCTTTTTGTGCTTCGTTTGTTTTTTCACTTTGCTTTTCTTCTTTTTCCGTTTCAAGGAATCCCCTGAAGCGGTGGAGTTGTGAACTTTGTAAGCGTTGGTGGCAGCGTCATATGAATAAAAGGTTTTGGTGTGACCATTATAGTACAACTGTTTAACCTACAAGTTAATTAATTACAGTTAAATGACAATGACCATAAATACTAATCCCTTATTAAAATTGAAATTATATTTAAGTTACTTGACTTACGGGATCATAATAATAGCCACTAGAGTGATCAAAGTAAAGTCCCAATTTTTCGTCGAAAACAAATCCTGATTGAACTTGTGTCTCATCTTCTCCTCCAACTAATCCCAGGGCCTGTTCAGCAGTTTCTTTAACCATATCAGCAATGCTACTTATTTTATTGCTAGCCGTTTTGGGAGAAGTTCCTCCAGTCTTGGAACTGTTGGTCCATAAAGCTGATCTTGCCGCTTCTTCCGCCTTTTGACTAAACGACTCCTCCAAACTCTTCACTTTTGAAGATAACTCTTGTACTTGGGAGAGAAGTGCTTCGTATGTCTTGTCATGCTTGGCAATCAGCTCGCTTTGGAACTCTATTTGTGTTTGCATTAGAGAAATGATGCCGTCATGATCTTGGAGCTTTTTGAGAACTGCTTCCTCCCGGTTAAGGATGGGCAGGGAATGCGACCTGCTCATCTCTCCAGCCTCCATCATTTCTTCTTCCCTTTTCTTAGCTATTGCACAGGTTATCTGGAATACAAATAAGTAAGTTAACTACTACTACCCATCATAACCTAATCAAAAATCCACGCATCTCTAAATTCAACTACATCAACAAACACTCACCGGTCAGCTGACTTAATTCTTAAATTGAAGTCAATTAAACGAAACAAGAATCAAACTATAACTGTCCATCAAAATGATTCTTCATTACATCTTCAATTAAATTATGCACTTAATGAGAGTAAAATCACACGGACGGTTTTCTTCGTGCTGTTCAAAGAATGGAGTACAACAAAAACAGAGATCATCTGTCTGTGAGATGTAAACTAAGTCTTTCTGCTATTCTGTATTCTGCTTTATCCATCACTTCCATCAGCATCACCTGCTTTTTGTTGGCAATACACACTATAATCTATGCAATGTACTAGACTAGAGGAGTCAGTCTGGAATCAGAGGTTTACGAAAACCTCATGAGGGTCAGGTAAACCTCATCAGATGAGGTTTACCTGACCCT
>JAQFZH010001208.1:0-23157 GCA_034695485.1 Entomobrya nivalis
TGTGGGTTACACATCAACCTGGAAAATAATAGTGTGACAAATGTGAAAACGTTTATAAGCAATCAAATAAACTGAAAAGGCATCGGCAAAAGTTCCACCAGAAAGTTATATATTTAATACCTAAATAAATATATTCGGTTATTTAGCTCTAACTTTTTTGAACCTTATTTTTATAACCAAATTGTTTGTGTTCGAATACGTAAAATTGCTATACAACTTACATGAAAGGGGAAACAAAAAATGATCGTACGTATTTGTATGGTTTTGGTTTAATTCAAATATTTTGTTACAGGATTTTGATCATATTTGAAATGTGCGATTGGAAATATGATTGATAATCATAAATAAGTTAGACAAATAATTAGGATAATTTTCCAGTAGGATTAGTAATTAATTAAATATATTAATTAATTCTCTGTTGACTAAAGGAAATATTTTTATGGCTATTTACAACTTATACCAGTATGGATTTTCAAAAAAAATATCATAAGCTTTTGAGAGTTAAAGCATCCCCGAATTATTGTTTTTCTCAATTTACTATGCAGTTTACATAATATCGTAATAAACATACTTCAAATATATTATAAGTAAGTGGTTCACTCGAAAATTATAATACAATTTATGTACACATTTAAACAAAACAAAACTTTCATAAATACTCTGTAATGCTCGATAAACATCGCAATTCTTTACATACATGCAGAATAAACCTTAACATGACACGACGAAAACCTTCAAACCGTGCATATATTCCACATTGGTTAGTCATTCAGAAAAACAATTTTAATTTATGTAAAAAATTAAGGTTTACTTTAATCTTAACAACATTGTTAATAAAGATCGTACAGTAAGTCAAAAAATAAAGATTTCAGATAGAAAAAAAAAATCCTTCGAACTAATTATCTAATATTTAGCATGCTTCCATCTTAACTAATATGTAATGTACAATTTCGTGTCATGTGTTGGCTTCCCCTGCAATCTTACTCCTCCAATTTTAAGGCGCTGGTTTTTCTTCCCATACAGGATTCGGAACAACGTTATTTACATGCACTTCCTTCGCGTTGGACTGCTCACACAGGCTAACAAATCTTGACAATGGATGACATCGTTTGTAATGATTTATTAGAAATTTTTGCATTGATTTCATTGAGCTGTTTTTGGGACCCATCATGTTTGAGCATCCAGTATCACCGTAACAAAAAATACAACACATCCATGAAAGCGGCAAGTCGTCGAATTTTTCATTTCTCATTGAGTGCTTTCGCTCATAATGAGAACCTATACATATCTGAAATTTAAAAAACAGATAATAGCAATTTAAATTTAATGATTACCTATTCCACCAGTTTACATTAATTGGTTTCGTTGTACCTCTTGTACTAGACCGCATCCCTTCATTTTACACTGTGCGAAATCGAAATATTTCAAATCCTGGAGTTTGATTTCGGTAGCTATTTCCGAAGCCAAGGCGTCAATCTCTCTCTGAAGTTGTTTGTGGTCTTTATCCCTCTACTCGCCACACTTACTGTATTTTCTGCCATTTGAATCAGCCTTGCGTATCCAGTCAGCTAAAGCTATCGCTTCAACCGAAGGTTGTTTCACAATGCACTGCGTTTCCATGTTTCCAATTGGCAATACGTTTTCGGTGACTGATGTAGATCTGCCTCCTTTGCTAAATTTAAAAAATATATAAATTCTTACTAACGTTAATGGGTACATTATGAACGAAGACACAAAGTGAGTTTCTTACACTAACTGCATTCTAACTCAATGAAATTATAAATTAATATTCTCGTGTTTAGTTAAAAGTTTTTATACGTGAGAAATAGCTTTTTAACAATTTCTTAGACATTTGTTGTCATTGAAATGTTTGATTTCAATTAATTATACAAAAGTACTAAAATTTCGTTTACTATGTTTTGTAGGAAATGTGTAATTGTAAAAGTAACCTAATTTGTATGAATGTGCGTGCTATCATCATCAAATCATCTGTGCCAAAATGTTTCTAGATAAGAAATTTTAAAACATTATAAACTACTTTTTGTGCCCATTTGATTTCTTTTTTTTACTATTTCACTTACAATTATTTCCTAAAATTATATTTTAACTAAACTATCAGTAACTATTCGATATTTTGAAGTTTTGGGAAAGTCTATAAAAAGCCAGTTATCACAAAACCTTCTATTTTTTCAAACGCATTTGCATTTGTTGCATTTAAAAATTACATTGGACAATACGTTAACGAATTTCAAAAGACAATATTCCAGAACTAAGCTTTTCATGAAATCGGGTAAATTTGTTAATGTTTGCTACTCCAATTTTATCATCAAGAATAATGTCGTTTAAAGCTAAACACGTGAACCCACGATCTTACCCATATTTGCATCAGCTGAGGTGTCTAGGACCCACAGATTAGAAACCGTTGAAGTTTTTGTTAGTCTATTAAATTGTGATTCGTTCAATTTGGAGAAAAGTTCAAGCTCAAGTTGTCTGAACTCTTCTGAACTTGGGTACATATCTGGCATATTATCTAAGTAGGTATCAATTTCACCACACCAATCACGGCAAACTTTGCGACATGTCATTATGTCGCTAAGTACCAGTTCAGGATACAAAAAGGGTAGAACCTAAAATTTAGAGAACAAAATTGCACAAAACGCTAAAAATTACCAAATAAAACGTGGGAAAAGTATTTACAGATTCTTTTAAAAGTTTCCCACTTGATTTGCTGTAAAGCTTGACAGCCGTTGTGAATTTGTGAATTATTAATCTGTTTGTCAAACAATTTGTTTTGTAATTTTATCAACATTATAGTCAACAAATTGGTTTGAATATTCTTCGTACATATAGCAGAAGTAAACTGTGCTGCGAGTGTTTTATTATCCGTTGCTGATCCAAATATGCCAGTATTGGTAAGGACATCAGGATTATCCTTTTCAACATGATGCTGCATACCAAATTTTAAATCTTTTATAAACATAAGGTCAAATATTTAACCTCTATGATGTGCTTATAATATTGTATTTATTGTTTACTGTTAACCTGTCTCCAACTTACATCCTTAATATCTAATTCGGTTAAATGACCTTCAAGGCTTTTTATCAATTCCGTCATTTGGGTTGTTTCCTTATCTTTTTGATCAGCAAGAACTTTTAGTGAGTTAATGTGCTGTTGTAAAAATTGATCGTTTCTTGACTCTAATGATGAACTTAAAATTTCACTTCCGATCACAACACTTGTGTTCTCAATCATTTCTGATGTGGAACTATGTCCACTTTCCACAATTTCTGATAAGTTATTACATTCGTATTCATCTATTTCTGATTGATGTTCCATGTCTATCTCAGTGTCAACAACGTTATCAGAAGGAAGTATTAGTCCGTTATTCTCACTAGTTTGCTACTTGTAGGATAAATCCAACTCTAACCTTTCCCGTTTCACAGATGAGCTAGTACACGCTACATCCTGTTCCAGTTTTATTTTTGGAAGATTGGAATTTACAAGAATGTCACGTGGTCCAATCAATTTTCTCGGGGCAAACATGGTCCTCTTCCGTTTTAGCTCAGCGTTTTGTTTCAACTGCTCATCGGCTATTCGTTTCTCGCTTTGCCACTTGTAACCTAGTTTGTCTAACTTCAAAATTACGGGAAATTGAACTAGATGTGGCCATTTTTATTCCTTGATTGATATTAAGTATTGATGTCTTTGTAAATTAATTTGTTTATTTTTGTTATAAATCGGCTTCGGGTTTTTTCTCTGTGAAATATTATGCCTATATTTTACTACGGCAATAAACTAAGCGACACTTTCATTGTATAGTTAGTTTACTAATTTATTATATTGGCAAAGAAGCCGATATAAAATTTAAATAAATTAACTGTGAATTCCTTTGGTCAGTTCCGTATCAACTCCCAATATATATTCAAACGGTTCTTTTATTTTGAATCCTGGTGGATATGAAATACATTGTTAGGAGCACTGAATGCTGAAGGGACCTACATTGAAATACCAACAAACCAGGTGCTTAACAGAAAAACGTAAAATATAACCCGCTCACTTGTTTTATCGCACCTGTTCAGTTCACAACATATATGCGTATGTATTCATTCATTCATTCGTTCACTTTTTTTGCAGATAGTCAAGTACATACATTACATAAACATAAGTGCATGACATCCATATCAATTAAAACTCACCAGCAATATACTACAAATAAACTTTTTTTTTCAAATAATGTAAGTATTGTCGGCGGGTGAAATGAGGCGACTGGATGATAGGAAATGTGGATGAACTGATGTAGACTATGAAGAGGAGGGGATGAATGCTAATGCATTGAAGTGGGGCCCGCTGACCTTGGTCAAATAAATGTGTTTGGGAAATGTAATTCAGATGGCTTTTTGATTTCAACAAAACTATTTATATAACTTCAACTTTAAAATGAACTATAATTTACAAAGAGTTTCAGAAATATATAATTTATTTAAAACAAAGAAATCCAGAATCGAACAGAAGGTTCGCTTCTGCTTCTAGTCCGATAGATAGTTGGGGTAGGAAAGAGTCTGATCAGGTTCGCAGTTCAGGAAGGAATTATTGATGATCTGCTGCTGCTGCTGATAGTAGTTGAAAGTGGCGAAGGTGAGGTCTCGTTGCGTTGCTTGTTGAGTAGAGGGAATAAGCATGGTTTAGGTAGGGAATAGTTGAACTTTAAATTGCGCCTTTTGACAGACAAGGCTTCTAAATAGATATGGGTAACATGAGGGAAAACGGTGTATGTATTTTGGCAACAGTATTATATTTTAACATGTATTTTTTACTAAGTTTTTCTTACAAGTTATATCTATTAGTGTATGGTTGTGTGCGTTTCTTGTTTTGTTTGTAAAAATAAACAACATTTTGACTGATTCTACGAAAGCATGTATCATGTTTCGGTACAAATATACATCGGTTCTTGTAATTCACTAGAATATTTTACAATCGTAAAGTCTAGCTATGGCAGGTACTCTTTACTGCCAAAACGTATCCTTGTGTTCGTTGGGTTGAAAATATTCTTATTCGAAGTAACAATTTTTAAAGAGTTAACATACAGACAAAACGTGCGCATCAGGTACGTATATTTAATGTTCACACTTTTAGTATGCATTTATGCATGATGGATGCTAGTATGGACCAGGTGATAATAAGTGTAGTATATTGTCAAAACACATGAATGATAATTTAGTTAAACTTTCATAATTGTTGCTCCCATTCACTTATATTTGAACGAAATAATTCGTTTGGGGGTACAAGTATCCACAAAAACCATTGCAGGGCATGTAAATACACAAGAAAGAAAAACATTTCAGCAGACAAAATAAAATATTTATTTATATATTCATGGATGTAACACGTTTTGCACTTGTAACAAGTTTTACTTTTTGATAATATTTTCATGTTTGTATTGTCATTTACCAACAGAGAAGCCAAACTACTTCCTGTATGGATAAAAGAAATGCCAAACAGGAACGAACAAAAATGTTTATCGTAAAATGTACATCAAAATAGAAATACAACTTCAACAAAGTATGCAACATCTTAGTACAATATTAATGCATTATTTTGGTTATTGGTCTAAAAAGCACAAACATTAACAGGCACAATAATAGCAATTACATATAGATAATGATTTTACTCTAAAACAAATTCGGATGTTGGGTATGAAAATAAAACCCGAAATAAAACATCCTGGAAAAAATTGTATGCGAATTATTAGCAATTTCTTTATATCAAATAGCTACACATAAATGTTCATCTAAATCTTATAATCAGTTTAATCAGTGGTATGCCATCAATCATGAATATTTGGCTTTATTGTATTTTGTTTAGACCCAAGTCACTACCAATTTACCCGTTTATGTTCTGGGGGCTAGAAATAAACAAGCCGTCATTTGGCCTACTCAACGTTGGTTCGATTTCAATATATTCCTTGTTTAAAGCTGGGCTACATCAGACATGTCTATTTTATATCCACAATACAGACAGTATGGAGAAGATTGTAAATGGAATAATCCTTCGTTATGTATCAATGCAGTATTAGCATGTAAATTTTTGCAGTCAAGCATGCATGATACATAGTGACATGTAAATATGTAGACATGTGAGAAGCATATACAAACATGTAAACTACTGCAATAGATAAATTCATCACGATTTCTTTTACACAAGGATTACGAAATGCAAATTTTTGTGCCTGTAGGTAGTGTACATTACTCACATATGTGTTCAGATTTTTAATGCTTTTAGGTTAAAAATTGAATGTTTTTGTGAGCTTGATTAGCTAGCGAACGAACATTTTCTATTCATTACATGTAATAATTGTAAAACCTATATTTCTTTTAATAAATCTGATAATATGGCCTTGAAACCGAAAACCCAAAATTTGCAGATAGCTACACAGTTTTATAACATAACAAAAAAATCTTGCCTAATGTTAAAAAATCCAAATAGTTATCGGCAGAATATACATTTAGAAACAAATAGCAAAGTAACACATCATAACAATAACATGAAAAGAAGTACTAAAACATCATATACATTAAAAGAGATTATGTTTAAAACATCATTTTATAGTGATATTTCATCTGTTGACAAGAAAAGAATAAAAACCTTAAACAACATTCCGTTCACGTAGCCTCACCAGGCTAAAATTAATTAGTATTTACCTGATTTTTTTTACTTGACTGTTGCCATTAGTCAATTTTCAAATCTTGTACAAGATGTCAATTATTCCTAATGGTCAGTTTGACCTGTCCGGATGGATTGTGGGCGTTTGGTGCTGTAGCTTGACATTTTGCAAATATTCCATGTAAAAAGCAAAGAGTTCTATTATTCATAGTATAAATGATGTAAGTTTAACCTATCATGACAAGATCTATTATTTAGCATATATGCAGTGGTATTTAACAACTTTAATGTTTGCTGCGTTGTTCGCTACTTATAAAATAGTAGACATCGTAACCGTTGATAATATTATATATACACATAAATAAAAATATAACGTTAGCAGTTAGATAAATCGAATCTAAGCTTAAAACACAGAATCGTGCATAGTATATTTTGTGCTGTCCCACTTGTAACTTGTGAACTCAAACCTTTGTGAAACAACAAAACGAACACAAAGTTTGTTAATTGAATGTGTAATCGATACTAAGATATCATGAAAATAACTTTGCTTGTAAAGAAAATTTAGTAGAAACTAGTACATTGTCATTTGTATGTTTCCCCCTAAGTGAATACTCTATTTCAGATTTATTGTTTTAGCTGAACATGGAAAATATGAAAACCAGGGATAAAAATATTCTCTAATTTGATGGAGGTGAAAAATCAACTCTCATACAGAATCTAAAAACGTGTTCAGCTTTTTTGAATTGAAATAAAAATCGTTGACGAAAACGAGCAGAGTTCAAGTAAATAAGGAATTATAACCAAAAATTGGCTTGATGTGCTTTTTTGTACTTGAAGCCGTCATAAGTGAAAATTAGAAGAAAGTTAGTTTTCCTTTCCCTGCAAAATACATATAAGCTGATTTTTATTTTTATTTGTTCAAATAAATTGAGATTGTTCGAAAGTTTAATGTCCAAAGTGTCTTAAACATTATTTTGCAGTAGCCCAAAAAGTCGTACTGGCAAAAAATTTGTGTTAAGTCCAAATGCTCTCTGTCAAATTAAGATTTATGAGGTGTTGTTCAAAAGAGTCCCAATACACGAAAAGGGCAATTCTAACACATGAACTGTCCTGTTATTGACCACAGAATACTGAATAATGAATAGTGCTCTGAGAATCACATCAAATTTTGTTTGTCACAAAGTCAAAGTAGCACACCATCGTTATTTTGTGTTGTCACACTTGTTATTTCCTATCAGTCATTTTCTTTTCATGTAAGCTCTAGATACAAATGTTGATATATCCATGCTAATAATACTTATTTGAAGAAACTCTATAAATTGTATATTTGTAAGATTTTGGCTATCCAAAAACAACCTCAATTTGAGCTTTATCGTCATTAATTATTTCAAGTTACTATAAATCGATGGAAAAGAAACTTAAACATATTTTGACTTGAGTTCAGTGCGCGAACGAATTTTTGACTAGTCACCACGCAGAACTTCCCCTAGCAAGTTAAAGTTTTTCTGAATTTTTATTTTAATCGGATATATTATATAAATGTCCCTAAAACGCAAATCGAGCGACAGTCGAATGACAAAAAACGATAAAGTATTCCCAGATTTCTTGAACCTTCAAAATTACACAATAACTGTTCCGAAGTCACATTCAAAGAAGCCGGACGGATAACTGAAGTATTAAAAGTAAGCATCTGGTCAAAAGAATGAGCATTATACAATTATCTTTTAAAATATTCCATACCTATTTTATTCAAATAAATTTGGTGAGAACCATTTTCGAAACATGTTTTAAGGATCCTGAATTAAACAAGTAAAAATGTTTTCAGATTCTGCTTGTCAAATGTTTTTTTTTTTCAAATGAAGACACTGTAGACCCATGGCCAGGGACATCGACTTGGACAAATGGACGTAAAAGAGGCATTTCACTTGGGCGATGGGCAATTTTTCTGTAAAACTGCCTATCATCCAAGAGAAATGAAGCGATGGGAAGTCCAAATGAATCCAATCTGACTGTTGTAGTAGTTTTGAGCTTTGGACCAGTCCAAGGAAACTGTCAGTAGATCATTAGGGTAAAATAATAGAAGTAATAAGGCTATCCAAATGTAATGGAGGACTTATGTATATAATACAATTTTTAATTCATCCAATACTTTTTATATTGATGAGGTAAAACTGCTTAAAATTTCTAAATGTTTCATACCTGGGAAACTAATTAAATGTCAATTTTGAAAATTTTGAAAATAAGGTTTTATTAAGATATTATTGAAGACAGGAGACAGTACCACGAAAAAAAGTTTAAGTTGAGTTTTGGTCTTGATGTGTGATTTTATTCAAATTAAGTTTAAGCTAAAGACGTTTTCCAAGCTACAAAGAGAATAGTGACTGAAAGCCAAAAAGCTATTTTATTACCGTTACTAAATAGGGTACAAAAAATGCACGTTATTTATTTTTCGGGAATTAATGTGGGTAGAAAAAGGGAAAGTCGGTTTCTTTTAGTCCCATGAAATTTTTTTCCATACAATCTCTCAGATTATGAAGACATCTCTCTCAGACAAGATTATGGATTAAGGGTACAAAAATAAACCCGGATCTTATCAGTGTAACGGTAAAACTTTCAAAGTCATCCAAATGTATTGGACTGCTTTGTATAAAATCCAAATATTTTTTTGCATTGTTCATTGCAGTAGAACTTGGTCATATAAGTCATTCTAGAAGCTACAAAGGTATAGTGGCTTATGGTTAAACCAATTACTTAACAATATGTACCTATGTCATGCTACTCAGAATGTGGACACCTTTTTGGTGTTTTTCATATGAAAACTATATGACAACGTTCTGAAAATACTAAAGAAAATCTAGTGGGGTAATTTGGAGTGTACTTCTAGTATTGTTCAGATCAGAATTGTTTCAAATTGAATTTTCCTTAGTTGAGCGTTTATTAATATGGTTTCAACAAATGTTATTCATGTAATTGGATTTCATAAAAATTTAATTAAACTCCAACATTTTCCCAAAGCCATTAAATGTATAGTGGTATTCGGTTAAAAAACTCCAAATAATTTGTAAAACCATTCAGTTTAAAAGTATGTAAGAAAATATTACGCAAATACAATTTTTTAAATAAACACATGTATAGCTCAAACATCAGAATCAGAATAAACAGAAATACAATGCTTGGTATTTAATTTTTGATGGTAGAAAAATATAACAACTACGGTTCACATACGCAAATCAAACCGCAATTTACGTGATACTGATAAAAAGTTTAGTCAGCTTAAAATAGTCTTCGAAATTATGCTACATACATGTTTGGTGTCTATCAACTTATTATTTAACTGGCGAACTCTGAATTTCATGTGAATAAAACTGCCACATCAAATATAATATAGCTATTGGAAAATATCTGCAAACTCAATAACAAATTTATTCTGCTAATTGAGCAAATATTGTTCTAATATCCATCAATTATATGAACAAAGCTTTGATAATATGCAAAATTCCGATAAATATCCGGATTTCTGTGGTTTTTGGACCAGTAATATGGTAATAATAATGTGAATTGATTTTGGATTGCATTTTGTATTTGCATTGTATGTTTTGACTCTTAACTTAATTGATGTTAAGAGATGACGGATGAGGAACATCCGTTAAATATTTCCACATTTAGTTTTAAAGAATGTAATTTTAAATTGACATTTTAAAATTGAATTTTTTATTGCACTGAAATGAGTGAGATGAACTGCATTTCATTACGAAATGTTAATATTAAAAGTATTTTTGATGACAAATTATATTAAACGTTAATAATATTAATCTCATGTTAAAAATATGTTTATGTATGTATGCAGTGTCGAAGAACAATAACAATTTAAAACGTCCCATTAACCATCAATGATTAAGATTATTATTTTGTACAGTTAACTCAACATCAATAAACATAATACTATTTCAAATAACAAGAAAGTAAAACCAATGTGCATCTATAAATTTTGTTTAACAGAACAAATAAACACAATTGGAAAAAATGCCTAAATAAATTAGCACGCCAGCAATACATTTTGCATCAACGCTACTAGGTACGCTTGCACATACATTTGGATAGTTCATTCAGTAATTGATTACATTTACAATACATACATGTTTAATATCATTATACGTTGACCGGCAACTAAAACTTTATTCATAACGCACATATGTAAATCTATTTGGTAACGCACTTATAACTTTTATAAAATCAACATGACCGGTTTATGTAAACGTAAATTGGTAATATATGTACAGTAATAAGAATTTTTGAAAATCAAAAATTACTACTTAAAGTAAATTAAACTCAAACATAAAATATCAATAGCTAATTAACAGAATTTCCCATCCCTATTATCGAAATGGTTGAAAACCTGCCTTGAATTCTTTACAACTCAAATTATTGTTTTACGCATCATTCAATAACACATGGGTACACGTACACATGTAAGATCCGCAATCGGCTGAAACTACAATGACGTCATATTGTTGGAGATGATATCATTCGAATAAAATGCATCGCCAACCGATTTTATTTTCATAACTCATTTACCCGCAAAACTACATTGTTTTGTTGCTAGTTCTGGAGATTCTTTCAAGTAAATCTGGTGTAAAAACACCATTCATGCATTCATTTTGGCTAAGATTTACTGAACCCGATAAAAAATGAAAGATAAAGATAGAATATACAGAATTCCAACTAAAACTAATTAGGTTGTGGTCAATCATTTCACAGGTGCAAACATTGTAATAAAAAACGTATGTATATTTGAAACTTAATTAACATAGGGAGGGTTAAATGAGGAAGTTTTATAGATCACGAATAAGTAACCATGAAATTTAGCCACCTGTCTTGAGTGAACTTGTAACATTTGTGTAAAAAAAAATGATTTTTTTTATCCATTTTCATCAACACGAGTACTCATCTGCAGTGCATTGTTGGCTTTTGACTTTGGAGAATGTTTTACAATTATGGTACTGACTGACTATTAAACAAATATCGAACGGCTTCAAACGAAATTCTCAAACTTTTATAACTTAAGTATAAATAGATGGAGGATAGAAAGTTACATTGTAGATTTTCATATAAAAACGAGCTTAAATTTTTTTGACGTAAACAAATAATTCTTTTTTTAAGACACATATCCGCTACACTAGGATAATGTGTCTGCTTAACTGAATTTGTCTTACTTAAAACTTTCTAATTATTACAAATTAAAACTTTAATGTATTCATTTAAGTAAAATAGACTGTTAACATTACTGGTCACTTTTGCATACCACATTGCATGCTAAAGCTTTCAATTTTAAAATTATATAGTTCAATATTAAACGTTAAAAAATTAAGTATTTATTCGTGTCTCTGTAAACGGAACTTCTACAAAATATATTTTCACAACATTATAACGTGTCAATGTACTCATTTAACCCTTTTGTTGGTTTTTATATATCAGATATAATTATCCATACTGTTTTCCAGTTTACCATATCCCGTACTGTCATATTATGATCTATAATATAACACAAAAAATCAATAAAGTATTAGACGCATCTGCATAGTTTGATTGCTACACATAATAAAAAATGTATTGGTTTTTTTAGGCTTACCATAAGTTTTGTATTTCATTTCATGGTAGTCCTCTAGTTTTCCCTCAAAATCGGTGTCCATGGTGTGCCGTCACACGAAACTATTTTCCTATGATAAACAGAGAACTGCAGTTTTTACACTGTGTACCATAATATAATTTTTTAACGAGTTTAAAGTATTAATATTTTGGGGAAAATACGTACTGCGACAAGTGAGCTGGTAAACTTGTCTTTTAACACTTTTTACATGGTGACCAGTTACTCTTGAAAGGGTTATTAAGACTGAAGTAGTATTTATGCTTAAAAGTATAAATAAAAGAATTACATCTTCTTCACCACTTATTTTTCTTTGCTCATCATCAATGTAAAAAAAAAAAACTACTGAAAAAATAACTGTTTATGCTTGCGAAATATTAGTGTTAGATGATGAGATAAATCATCACTTTAAACTTTCTATATGTTTTTAACTTGAAGCTGAGCTATGCACAGCGACTCATCTATTCTAAAAACAACTGTACTATATGTATTATGCTCAACACACTGAAACAAAAGTGGCTTTTCTAAAGATGAGCTTGGAGATGAGGACATTGAACTGGTTTTTATACTGACTGCCTATATTTTCAGCAGTAAGAAAAATATTTATCCACAATCCGCTTATCAAGATAAAGATAAGCAACTAAACTACTTACATACACATAACATAGATCCAACGTTCTTGTGCCTCCAACTTTTTCGTTTAATTTTAGGTCAACCCAAAAACCCCACACATTTTGCTCCTCTGCGACACTATAGCGTTTCAGCATATATCTGCTAATTTAATGCACGACTGCAAATTGAACCAGCAATGTTACACAAACATATCATTACGTAATCTACGTTGCAAGTATTGTTTTATATATGCACACAAATTGTTATATAAATCTATTATAAATCTGAAGTTTAGCTTGCAA
Organism: Entomobrya nivalis; assembly: GCA_034695485.1. Classification (NCBI taxonomy): domain Eukaryota; kingdom Metazoa; phylum Arthropoda; class Collembola; order Entomobryomorpha; family Entomobryidae; genus Entomobrya; species Entomobrya nivalis. The sequence goes on from JAQFZH010001208.1 coordinate 13,219, forward strand.
AAAACACAACTTGAGTTCTTTTGGATCCCCACTCTTGGGGATCAAATGACTGGTTCTTTCTCTAACCTTTTAGCTTTGTACTCAATAAACAAAAATGAACGTACGAAAAAAGAACACTGAATTGTATGCATCTTCAAAATAGAGCGATCAAAGATGAAAAAGCATATTCAATTCACTTGTGCTCAATTGCTCAAGTGTGTGGGTTACTAAAAACTTGTGGATTTTGCTATTCAAATGCATGACAGTTTAAAAACATTGTCGACACTCATATTGACACATACGTAATGTGCGGAAGATGAAGTTGAGTTTTCTTGTAATTCAGTATGGGAATGCACGATGCCACACTGAAACGAATTTGACAATAAAACAATAATACCCTTTTTACAAAAATATTGTGAAATAAAATACTATGTATGCTCATGCACATTCCATAATAATAGTCGTTGTCATACAAATTGCAATAATAGTTTTAAACCGCTCAGTCAAGAAGAACGAGCTTCACAATTTATCTGTTCTGCTTAATATTAGTGATGTTACAAATAATCAAGTCTATCCTTAATATGTATGTCTCTCTGTGATAAATGCTCTGTGTATGTAGTGATGTTTACATACACGGAGCATTGAACCCACAATTTTGTTTCGAGAAGAGATCAATGATGTTTAAACTTGTAAGGCTCAAAAGCATCCAATTGAAAGATATGAGTACATACACTGCATAGTCACATTCCATGATGCACATACCGCAAGTTAAATGACCTCATTGAGTTCAATTCAGTATTTAAACATAAATGGTAAATACTGTCCACTGAGCCAAATGATTTTCTCGCTGGTAAGCATGGTAAAATATTTAGCTCGCTACAAGCAAAAAAACAAAAAAATTATTATACTGATTCATGTTTTGGCAGGAGGAGGCACTAGTGCTTCATTGGAAAAATCTCTGCCTCGTTTCCAAAAAAAAAAGTTTTTTATAAGTGAAGATAAAATAGTAAATTTGCAGTTTTGCTTGCAAAATCATTTAAAAATACAGGTTCGAAAATTTATTTGCATCAACATTTGACTAGACAGAACAACACAAACAATTTGACAGCAATGGATCTTAAAGGTGAGCTTTTATTTTTAATATCGAATTTCATATTCCTAATTCAAGTTTTTTTGATTCGGTAATATAAAGTTTATTTTTCTTTATGTTGCTAATTTAAAACCCAAGCCTCCTGTGAAACAACTTTGGCTAGATTGCTACTAATGAAGACATATGGGAATATTGTCCCTTTTCCTGTAATTTCATCTGTCAACAACATTAAACCTGGAATTTTTATTTTTCGAGTTCGTCTCAAAAGTGTGCACTGCTGTATTTGATTAGATATAAATACTTCCGTGTGTGACGATGAGTTTTTATAAATTACAATAAAGTCATACGAAAATCGAGTCATCAGTCAAAATTATGTTCGTACTAATGATTAACGAAATACTCTAGGTTTTCCGTTGTGGCTGACTCGAGTTTGTTTCTATTTGATTTTTAGTTAAAAGTTTATGATTTGCTTTTGAAACCTAAATCTTACCACAAATGAGTTTAACGATTTGATACTTTGCATCAGAACAGAGCTTTAGGTAGCACAGCGTTTAATTAATTATGATTATGGAGGGTTTTTTATCATCTGCTGGCTTGTATCTCATTTCACTATTTTGTAAAAAAAAACTTCATAAGGTAAATGAAATATTTTAATTGATTGCAATTTGCACGGTAGCTTATTAAAGTCGAGAGTATTGCAGTGATTCCAGACAAAATGTGTTATGCCTGAATGTATGCTGTAAGCTGCTCATATAATCTTATATAAATTATATAATGGTGTAAAATTAAACAGCTATCCCGAAAGCGACTTCTACAGTTTTTCATATCACTATATCAGATTCCAGAAATGTTTTACAGGTTTTTAACCGGGTTTCGATTTTGTTCCAACCATGTCACATCTATTCCTCACATTTGAAGTTGAGTGAAAATGGACCAGAATAAAAATTCAAATGAGCACTGAGTAACATAAATACTAAAAAATATGTTGGAAGGTTAAAGTTATGTGTGTAAGTTTACATGGTATTGTAAAGGGCTCCATAATTTATTAAATGATATAAGAACTGTTGTCTAATTTTTATTTTACCAGTTAAACTTTATCTGTTTGTTGTTGAATTGTTTAAAGTTTGGTATTTTCTTGGTAAATGTAATTCTGCAGAAAAAAAGAAAGATCAGTTTCAATTGAGTTTCCTCACAGATAAATCAAAGTAAATACAAGTTTATAGTTATCGTTTATGTTAGGAAACGAATATGTGTGCCAGGCATCCTATATTAATGATATCTTAATTAATTTATTGATTAGCGTCTCTGATGAAAAATAATATTGCATTTTTCAAAATGTTTTAGTGTTTATGAACAAATAGTTTTTTAAACTAATAGCAACATATTTATATGGTATGAAAGATAGTGGTAAATTGGTGATGACTGATGACCAATATGTACTATTTTTCGGTTTTCGCTGAAACGAAAAAAATCACGGAAAAAAGCATAAGCAAAAAAGCTGTTAAAATATGCATGTTAGATAAAATTGCTATAGAAACAAGTTTATTTAGTCACTTGGTCTAAAAAATGTATCCTCAGAAAAGATCCATCTTCAACACAAAATAGTACAATTTAAAATGTATTTATTGAAATCTTAATAGCTTGAAAAGCACTATAAATATTGCAAAAAATTAATTTGGTATTGCCTGAAAATGCATTTTATTTTCGGCATAAGTGGTAAATTGTTGTGGTCACCGAGAATAATTTATTTTTATCATGGAAATATGTAACGTAAACATAAACCCGTTGTTAATAAAAGTTTCCATTGTTAAAAATATTCACTAATTCCTAGCAATAACAAGATTGGAAATGTAAAAAATCGTCTATGTTAGACTTTTACTACATACTTGATGTATAGTAGTGTAACCAGGAATTTATTGCAATGATATTGAACTAATGGGTTAGTAAAATTAATAACAAATCGTTTGTCTTTCCAGAGTAAATTAGTCGTTTTACTCATTTTGCATAAAACATTTCTGATAGTTTTCCTTTGACTTATATTTATTGCATAAAATCACTGATTTTAACAACAAAATATAATTTATTTTTTCGGTCGTGTCTGATTTGTCACTCTAATAGTATTACGTATAACCTTTGTCCTCGATAGCTCAAACTTGGCCCAAAGGTACCTACAGTCGTACACATTAATTTGCATAATTAATTAACTAATTTGCATAACTATTTAATTAACTAATTAGGATTATTGATGAACTAACTTGCACGCCTAATTAACTAATTTGCATAACTAATTAACTAATTTGCATTACTAATTAACTAACTTGCACAACTAATTTACTAATTTACATAACTAAACACCTAATTTGCAAACACAAAATTTATTTGGTGCCTTCTGTTTGCATAAATCATACAATTTTAAATAGTTTGGTAAATGGCAAACATCATGACGCATGACTTATCATAGTATCTTTCGTACAAGCAAACAAGAATTCCGAGAACTGCTGCCTTTTAAAAACCTGTGTTACAAATAAGAAAGAAGACTTCATCAGTTGTCTTGATTATCTGCCTTCAAAATTATGCTCAGACTCGATCATTTTGTTATAACTGAGCTCATTGCTGTCATGTAATTTTTGTTTACCATACCTGTTACATATATGATATTTTTTATATTTGTTGGTGTAAATCTAAAACCCGATTATTAAATACAGGTTAAGCTGGGTAAACTAGCCTAGTTTACCAAGTGAAGCGGATCTTGAAAGCATGCATGTTCTACTATCTATTTCTTCAACGAATACAATCAACATACGAAGTTTGTTTTTAAACGCAATAATATACGGATTTTTACTGAAATATAGAAAGTCTCTTGTCCAATGAATAGTATACTTAGGGTATGAAAATTAAATGTTTGTAATTTTTTTTATGAAAAACCATATACAAATAACCTGAAAATGCACATTGCTTACTAAATAGCTTATTCGTACTATGGATACTCAAGCGGTTGATGCGTTGACGTTGAGTGAGTTTCACAAAAATTAGATGCGTAATGCTTAAAGTAGTAAAGAAATTTAACTTATTGAAAAAATTGCACAGTATTATTTTACCCAGTATCTTAATCTAAATCCAGTATAAAAATAAATCTAATTTTTTAATGGCTAATCATGTCTTAATTACATTTCATACTTTCGTAGTGCTACATTGGTTACTGATATGCACACACCTAAACCATGAAACCTTTGTGTTCTGATACGAAGTTTGCAGTTGTGAAATTGAATTGTTTCATCATATCCAGAAATTATACTTGCTAAAAACTACAAATGCAAGTGAAAAGTCCTTCTTTTCACGTTTCTCTTTAAATCTAATCAAAATCGACATGAGTTAACGAACTGTAAGCATAAACCGTGACTGTCCTAAAAGATGAATTATTTGACAAACAGGCTAGCATCTGAGGTGTCAGATTGTGTTGGCGACAAAAGTTAATATGGTAGAAAAAATATTTTTCAAGGCAGCGTTGTACTAATATTATTTAAAACTTCCTCACAATTTCTAGTATAAAAAATACTTGTGGAATATTTGTGGTGTACTTTAGAAATATTTTTGTTGAATACGTTATTTGAATACATTATAAATTGAACGTATAATATAACTAAATATCAAAGCAATTAGTAAACATTAGCAGACTAATTTGCGTTCTTTTAACATTGTAAGGAATCCACGGGACAATAAATAATTTACACAACATAATAAAATCAGTTAGTCAGCCAAAGGTATCAAAAATTAGTAAATGGAATGTTTCGTGTTAATTTTTTCTTTACACATACACTTGTTTATATTCTGTGCTTGTTTACATGTAAATTTTGACTTACAACCTAATAATGTTATTTTACTGCATCCTTACAAAGTGTTTCTAGCAATACCTTCAAACATCATACTACATACGAAATATTTGTGAAGTACATACATACATCAGGTGTGCAACAAAACCTGTCCTTGAATTTATTTGATACGTTCCTGTTCAGTCAGTGAAATATGAGATGATACTACTGTTTATGTACCACAAATCTTATAAACAATGTACACAAAATAAAGGTGCATATTTTTATGCGTTTAGTGCAAGAGTTTAATTTTACAAATTTTGTTTTGATTACGCAATCACTATGTCTAAAAAGTTATAAATGATAATTATAGGTTGGTGTTGATTCATTCGAAAACATACTGGTTAAAAAATAAATATTCACAATTCGACACAAGTCGTTTGATAAAAAAAGTTGTTACTTGAACTTATAATTGGCCTAAAACAAATAATATTATCAAACAGCAAAATTTAATTAGTGAAAAATTTCGTATTAACTAAATAGTTGGGACTGGAAGCAACTAAAATATGATATTAAACGGCTCTATATTACAAGCTCAATTGCTCGTTTTGCCTGTGATCCTCGCTAAAGATTATTTTCGGAGAAATCATCAATAAACCGAAATTTTAAACACATTCAATTTCAACATGGAGAAGGCGAAGTGCAATGAATGTGATAAATATTACACTACCAAGAAACAATTAAATCATCACATCAAAGCCAAACACAGTACTACACCACTTGCTCGTTTTAAGTGTGAACTTTGTCCTAAAACGTTTTCCACAAATGGTTCTATGCAAAGGCATGTAATTATCTTTCACCATGGACAGCGTCCCCACGTGTGCCAAATATGCAAAAAATCGTAGACTATACAGTCTTCTCTGAAGTCTCATATAAATGCTTGTCATAAAGGGATTCGTTTTACTTGTCACATTTGTGGAATTTTGTTAAAAGGGAAAACTGCTTAAAGAAGCACATTAAAACGGTTCACAGCAGTGGAGCCACACACGCTTGTTCACAGTGCGATAAAACTTTTAGCGTCGATTTTTACTTGAAAAATCATATAAAGCGAACGCACACCAAAACGAATAAAGTAAAAATAAAATAAAGGTCCCACAAGTGCAGCATTTGCTGTAAGGCGTATTACACAAAATATAATTTGCAAGATCACCTTAAAGTTCACGCTCCGATCAACAAAACATTCAAATGTAACAGTTGCGATAAAATGTTTGGTAGCATGCCAGGATAAGCTAGACATGTAAATACAGTTCACAAAAACTTAAAATATCAAGTTTCCTGTGTATTTTGTGATAAATCATTTTATGGGAAAGGTGAATTGTTTCTCCATGTTAAAATCCATGTCCAAGAACGAGCATACCAGTGCGAACTGTGTCAGCATTCTTTTACGACAGCTGGTTCGAAAAACTAACATATGAGAATACACACCGGTGAAAAACTGTTTATGTGTCAACAGTGCGGGAAGGAATTCAATACAAAAAAACATTTGATGGCACATGAACAATTCCACCAAAATATTCGACCATATCAATGTGTTTTCTGCGAAAAACGTTTTATTACGAAATTCATTTATTTTGATCCTATTTTGAGAGAAATTGATGAAAGGCATTATAGATGTAAAATTTGCCAAGTAGGATGTCCTTCTAGATGGTCACTTCGAGTTCACATGGTTTCTCACCGCCCCGATAAATATAAGTGTAAAAAATGTGATAAAGTGCATGGTAGACGATATAGCTTGAGCAAACACGTCCGGAAGAAGCATTGACATTGACACATATCCAGGACCAGGAAAACTTTAATGTGAAGTGTGGACAAGAATATTTGCAAACCTTACATTGAAGTCCTAACGTTTGAAAAAATGTCACGATCTCACAAGGAAACCTAAAAGTGTAAAAAGGATTTACTGTACAATAGTAGGGTGTACCATTGTGCAACTTTGAACTATAATTTTTGATGCATATGCAATTCCAATTAAATCTCAAATAAGAGCATAAAATAATGATAACTAAAAACATCAGCTCAATTATTACAAAACCATTGGCTTGTTTGACATGCGGGAAAACGTTAAAGTTTAAAAGTATTTTGTAATTTAATGAGCAGTATCATAATGGTCCAAGTTTATACAAATTTAGGTGCGTCCAGTGTGAGCAGAAATTTGGGACGATGAATAAATTAAAGATGCATATTAAAGTGCAAACAGAAGAAAAGCCGTAAGGACGTCAACCTTGGGCGAAGAAACGAAAAGATTCTGATAAATTAAATCAATTTAAAGGCGAATGTATGCTGGATGATAGTTGTAACAATTTTGATGATGATTTAGAAACATACTATGGGAGCAGCAATGGGAGCCAAAAGAATGGAATTATGTGTTGCAATTTTGTGATAAATCATTTAAAACTGTGTTTATGTAAAATCAACACTTTAAATTGGATCATAACGTGGGCAGAGGAGCTAACGATGAGGTTGAAGTGAAGATATTTAGAGAACGACGATTTTTTTGAGGAGGTGGATGATGATAAGGAGGAGGAGATTGGGGGAGAAAATGTGGATGTAAATTTAAGTGGGAAGTGGCGGTTGAAATGGTGAATGAAGATATGAACATAATTGGAAGAAAGTCTAACTATTTGGGTTGTAAAACTTGGGTTGATTTTGAGGATCGTGACTGATGTACAATGGTTATATCTGTTAACAAGTAATATTGATGTATTTGCAACATTTAAAATCTTAAAAACAAAAATTATTTACCAGCAAATAAAATCACAACTAAAAATTATACAATGATTTAATGTTTATGTTGAAGTGTACATTATTTAGGTGTTCTTTTTACAGTAAAGTTCTAACCTAATAAAAATATGCAATAAAAAATACAATTTTACAGCATATAATGTCTACCTTGCCAACAAAGTTTGAAAATAATTATCAGCCCTTGACAGATTATAAATTTCAATCTATTTAAATAAATATTTTGTACTGTTAGTGACGAATTGTTAGCGAAGTATTGATCATCTCATCGATTTTAATTCTAAATGATGCGTGTTAATTTTTTACTATGCAACAATCGTTGTGTTCATTAAATTGTAACAGCTTCGTATATACATACACTGCTGACAAAATACTTTGAGCGTTTGGTGCTGTCATCCATATTTTTTTAAATATTCCAGGTGAACTGCTAAAAGCTAAGACTTAAGTAGTAAACGCATTCAGTTTAAATTCCCCAATTAGAGTTTCAGTGTTATTGGTGTTGCAATTCGTGATTTTGCATACATTTCATACATTCTGGAAAAACTAATTACTCTATTGATTGATTATGGAAATCATGTAATATTAAACTACCATAATTGTCTTTTTGGGCTTCGGTATTGCTATTTGACATATGGCAAATATTCCATGCAAAATAGAAAAACTATACATTTCAATATTTCATATTTTTAATCAAGCCAATTTAAGCTGTTGTGACACCATCTATTATTTAACACATTCAGTAGTAGAAGGCTCGTGCTGTTATGCACCATTATTTTATAACAATCGACATCGTTATATATTTTGATATTGGATCCATTCTGTGTCTGAATAAATATGTAACGTATCGAGTAAGATATCAAATTTTAGCTTAAAAATAGAGAAGTATACGCAGTATATTTTGTGTTTTCCTATTTTACTTTATTTGTATATTGTTATCGCCAACTTTTCACGAACACAAAAAGTGAAATTTTAAAATGGTTGAACCAAATTTTAATCAATGCCAAACCAACATGAATATAATTTTTGCTTGTAAATATATTTTGTAGAAATTAGAACAACGTCGTTTGTATGTTCATGTTATATTATTTAATCTTTTTAAGCTTCATTATTTCAGCTGAATACGAAACATGGAAACGAGAGAACACTTATTAACTGATAATTAGTCGATGGAGGTAAAGAATCAACTCTTGTACGGAATCTAAAAGCGTGATCACCTGTTTTAATGTATAATAAAATAAGTTCACCAAAACGAGCAGGGAGCTTACAAATAATTGGTACCAATGTTTGCTCCAACGCACGCGCGTAATTGAAAGCAAACAGCTGAGCAGACGATAACTACTATTTTTTCAGAGCGAGCGTCAGCTCAACTGTTTTCTTGGTACTTTAGATTTGTTTGTTTAACAAAAAGTTAGTTTGTGAGCGCAATGAATGATTTTTTGAAGATGTCTTATCGCTTAAATGTCAAATAAACTGCGTCATATTAGCCAATTAGGGGCCTTAACATGATTTCTGGCAAATTTCCCCATCATGTTTACATGATTTATTTTCGACGTATTCCAAAATGTACCATGTGTGAGTTATCGCTTAGATGTGTAAAAGATTTAAAGAAGCACATTAAAAAGACATGTAAAAGTCAAAGTGATAAGCTTTTCAAACATATTGTCCATTTTATAATTTTGAAGTGTGACCAATCATGCATGTTTCACTTCCATTGCACAACATTGAACATTTGCATTGCGTAATAATTTAACCACAATTCACGGATTGAGAATTTACTGAAATTTTCCATAATCATTTAATTTAACATGTTACAATCGTGAAATTTCCAGTTGTCATTTGGTGTCAATAGAATGGACAGCATCATTTAGTAGTGCTCTAAAGGCTAACACTTGTATAAATGCGACTATCGAGTATCCAAAAACAACAAAAAGTTCAACACAAAAATGATTGATCGCAAATTGAAATGTGTTTTCATCTTTCCCATCTGTCAAGATTAGGTTGATAAAACTGGCATGACAAATGGATGATTTGTTTTATACAAAAATTCATAGTAAGGTAATTGGTTTGATGATATGGAATTATTGAATAATAATTTAAAGTGTGATGTTCCTCCCTATAAAAGCCACCATGTCGCACTTACTAACAGTTATAATTCATGGGTCGGTATAATAGAGTCGAATAGGTCTTAGTGTATAACCATATTAGAAGAATTTTAGTTGTAGAATTTTTTTAGTCGACCTCAAAATTATTGTCGAAATTTTA